>JAUPMF010073716.1:0-13339 GCA_031471435.1 Stomphia didemon | reverse complement strand
GGGGCGGATCCAGGATTTTTTTTAGGGGGGGTGCTAGAATTTAGGGGGGGGTGTTAGTAATAAAAGGGCACCAAAACTAGAAAAAGGGCATAGGACAAAGGGCAAATTTCGGATTTAGGGGGAGGTGTACACCCCCAACACCCCTAAATCCGCCCCTGTAGAGGCTAGTCAAAGGCTATGGTCGTTATTTACACCAGTTAGTATAAAGATTGTGCGGGTAGATCTATACTATGTATATATAGAGTATTCTTAGCAGACGAGACCATGTATTTTACATGTTTGGTTAACGCTACTGGTTTATGCGAAAATGCAGAAACTGAAGACAATCCAAGAATGCGTAGATGAGGATTGTACAGCGGGCAGAGTGGTCAGCAATGCTGGCAATGGTTTTAACATTCTTTCAGTGGTAACATTTTCGATTCAACATTCGACCAGTTTACGCAGATCAGTGGTTTGAGCCGGTGTGTGATTACATACCGTAGAATCCCGGTTATAAGCCCTGGACTTATATAACTTCGTAAGGATTTTTGGGTGAAATCCGTTAAATAAAATACTTTTTTAAATCATGTCTACTAAAAAATATGCTGCTATTTTACCGCCTAGTTATTGTTTCATGTATACGGTACCCGGTATAGAGGGGGTGCATGACCGGGAGAAAATTTCTATTGACAAGACAGGTGGTTCTATAATTGGGGGGGGCTTATAACCGGGATTCTACAGTATATACATAACAAGATAGACTCTTGTTATTAACATGCTGTGATGTGTATAAAGCTATTGATACATGCCGTGTGTACGGAGTTATTCGATCAGCAGATTGGACAAGTGCAAACCGGGAGTTGACGTTAATAATAATAATAATAGGTTTTTACAAGAGACCAATACATAATGGAATACTCTTGGTTTTATTGGTACTCTGATACAAATAATACATGAGCATTTCTCCAATAGTTCAACAGTAACAACAACAACAACATTATAATCACTTTCCGCCCTCTGATTGGGATAATCTTACTGACATAATCATGAGTATATATATGTGTTTCTACTGGTAAAAGGAACGAATATAAATAAATATAGGGTCGTAGTGTAATACTAAATTTTACAAAACCTATATTAATTTATAAATATTGTCTTGAATATATATAATTTACTATAGCCAGCAGGGAAACTGCTAATGGCTTTTATTTGATCCTCATTTCCATTCGACTAACAACGAATCCGAGTTTTGACCATCTGTGCTAATGCATAATCCTTATATGGAAAGGATGTACCTGGCAGCCAATCAGAACTCGAAGTGATTGCAGCTGAATTTTGTCTGATAACATTAACTCCAGTTCAAAACAACGAACGCGTAATGCACATATTTTGACCAGATTAAACATTATTTGTCGAATTCTGTGTTTTTCAGGGAGCTATTTTGAAGCTCTTCGTAGCTTCTCTAAGTATAGTGAAGAAATCTGGGTGCGTAAAAATCTCGCCAAAAAAGGCTGAAGGAAGATGGGTCAATTTGCTGTCAAAATCAAACAGATGGCAGAGAGACTTGACTGGACCAGCGACAAGAAAACACAGTGAGAAACAATATTTTTAATATATATAACCGTGTATTTACGTGTTTATCATATTAGCTATGGATTTTCTACGACTATAATTTATTTGCATTTATTCTAAAATGAATAACTGGGTATTATGTTTATTTTTTCCAAAAAGAAGCAAGATGTGGTGTATAATGCACATTAATTTTGAAAGGAGTCCGTCTTTGATCAATGTTCGTACGCCAGTTAATTTGTCAATGTTTAGACACATGATATACATGCAGATAAACGAAAGTAGACCCCAGTCAACATTCATCTAGTTCAAACAGTCATGATAACGATTGATCATAGATCGTAAAATGCTTACATAGATTATCCCGCTTCGGATCAAGAAGATCTTTCCCTAGGGCTTTCACCGCTGTCAAACCTGAACGAGCATTTTGTCACAGAGTCGGCAGTAAATAAACGATTTTTAGCTTGGTGAAGAACCACATAAACTTCAGGAAACATGAAAATTAGGACGGAGGCGGTATAACCCACAGCTTGTCGCGTAAACACAATCACCGCCGTCAAAAACCGACGACGACGACGACCGTTTTTGATCCCATTGCGAACAAACACCACACAGAAATAACGGGGAAAAACATTTTAAAACCAGCTTATTATTCCTTTTCGTAGAAAGTCTACAATCGTAAAGCGTGGTGAATTTTTTACATCAAACAGTCATTTTCAGCCTGAATTATCGGAATTTCTAATGAGAAAAGACACTAGAACATCACATCAGTAATAAGGTTATTGAATCCAGGCTATTAGCCTATCAGCGGTCACCGTCAACTTCACTTAACATAGAAAAAAGTCGGAATTTACATTTAAAACGATCTTCACAATAAAAACGTACCAGACAGTTAAAAGGTTTATTTTGCTTCCTGTCAATCAATAGTTCCAATCGCATATTTTAGTATAATTGATAATTGACGGGGGCTAAAACTGTGGATCAAGATGTTCAGTAGGAACTGATAAAGAATTCTGACAACAGAGAAACACTGCTTACTAAATAAAGCTGATGTTCCGCGCTGTAAAAGTTTCATACCTACCCAGAATTATTTGCTTTGCGGGTTGAAAGCAAAGCGGCACGTCATATAATAATAATATTTAATTCGCAGCGCATCGAGGCTGTCAAAATCTCTTCTGGATTTGAGCAATAAAACGACAAGCACTACCGATCTACGCTCAGAAGAGCAGCAGGAACGGGAGAAGAAGATACTTGACCAAGTCTTGAGTAAACTAGAACTCATCGAAACTGTTGTCGAAAACCAGAGAAACATAATCGGGGACCATGAGGCCAAGTTACGAGCCCTAGAGAACACCGTAAGAAGTGCTCAGTTAGTTCTAGAAACCGTTAAAGAACCGGCGAAAAGCAACGACGAAGGTAATAAACTGGATATCAGAAGGCTGCGAGTCATGGTTTGATTAGCTAATCAGAGTGCAAGATATCACAAGCTTGTTAGCCAATCAGAGCGAAGGAAATCCCAAACTTGATTAGCCAATTGAAGCCCGCGAATTCCGTTACATTATTTAACCAAATTAACTATGATTTAACGTTGTATAATACTTGGTTTCAGAGTGCGAGCCGAGTGTGAAAGAAACTGCACTCGGTCGAGTATTTGACACAATGTTTCAAGACAAGACAAAGCCGTTAGCGAGCACGACAAACACACAGCTACACGCGCTACAAGAACACACAGACACTCTAAGTAACCACGAAAAGAGACTCCAAGCAGCCATTGATAAGATCCAGAATATCTGGGACATCATCATGAAGGACAAAGGTAGAGCGCTATTGGTTTATTCTGTGCGTTAAATAGTGTTACGCTGCGTGATTACGAGTTGAGAAATGGTTGCCATTGGGAACCCGCCTTCCAATCTACCAGACGCGCGTCACCTCATTAGAGTTGTTATAGGGAAAGGGGGATAAAGTACTAACTATGGTGTGCCGAACTTTTTTTAAACACTTTTTTTACACTTTTTTTAGCAGTTTCTTTAACACATTTTTTACCGTTTTATTCGCCAATTAGCTCAAACTTTTTACTACCCCGCTAGCAGAGTTTCCTCGTTTGTCGATGTATTTTAGTGTATTTTACTTTCTTATTTTGCTGTATCGGATTTTGCCTGTTTTTCTTGATCGTAGCGAGGAAACTCTGCCAGGACTCGATACTTTTCCTCGCTACGATCGAGAACAACAAAGCAAAAGCCGAAACTCTGCTAGCAGGGTAACTTTTTACAGGGTGTTCTTAAAAATGAGCCATTTCTCCGTTCCCTGTACTGCTGTCTAATATTAAATAGCTGGCGTTAGACTCTAAGTAACGCCGTGAGAATTTTATAAATGATCAATATATTTTTCCAGAATCAAGTTCCCTAGTTACCGCGCATTCAGAGGAAGTCAGAGAAGTGAAAAAACTGGTGGAATCTCTACGCAAAAACCTCGAACTCTTGAAGACCGAGAGCCACGACGAACTCCAGATCCACCAAAACATACTGAACAACCTGTTCTCTGGTTTTGTGGTAGCCTTTCTTCTCTTGGTCTTTATTTGCATGTTTTACAAATAATCTCAAAGAAAACGAGAGAAACGTTAAGTCGTCTGAATCAGATTTATATGAACGGCTGCAAAGGAGGCTATGGATAAGCCAGTTCCCAAGAAAGACAACGTTTTACTACAGAAGCAACATGTTTATGCCACTTTTCTTCCACAAAATAGAATAACATTCAAGAAAACCTTGATAATTTATCATCAAAATCCTTCTTAACTTTCTTAAAACTTAAAATTAAATTAGGAATTTCCTAACAAAATAATGGCCCTAACAATGAACAATAAGGTCCGTGTAATAACCTTGACTACCAGTATGAACATTTATAATATATACATGTGGTCCAGACTTTTCCAGATCCTTTCCTATACTAGTTAAACCATCATTTGGCCAGGAAACGCTAGACAATGGAGACTGGTGACGAAGTTATGCATGAGGAATGTTTTTTGCTTAATCGCAAAATTTTGTCACCAGTTTCCACACATATAAGCACTTGGAAACTGTATTTATACAATATACTGCACATGTAATGGTACAAAAATGATTGTACACTATACATGTGACCACTTGAATGCCAAATCTTTCCCATTCAAAATTGTATACTTGTCTCAATCTATTGCTCTATACAAAGTCAAATTCATCATTTAAAACTATGCATTATGACTGCGTCAACTATATATCAGTCTGTGATAACCATACTCAACCATTATTGATCATTTTTAAGACTATTACAAGTTCCTTACAAATTGTGACTGTAAGTGACTTTAATCAACATCAAACTTCTCCCAATGTAATATCCTAGGTCCTATACAAGGGTAGGGAGAATTCACATTCAACTAAAGTCACTCATACTGTTCTTGCACTTCATTTATAAATTCTTATTATCTACAAGTTTGTATTTCCATTCTAAATGTTTGATACAATTATAATGTGAAGGAAATTATCAGGGTAACTGAGGTGTTCGCTCAGCCACTGGGTGGGTGTCTCTATCGGTGGTTCTATGCCATGTATGACTACTCGCCATTCACTCTTCAAGTCTGCACCATTGCTGGACATTAGATGGGGGACAGACACTCGCAGCAAGTCAGCTAATGACAGCTGTTCACCTTAAACATCAACAAGTATAAAATTAATTGAAAAAATAAACAATAGAAAAATTTAAAAAAAATAGAAGAACATTTCATACAAAAATAATTTATAGAATAGTTTGAAATGAGTCTAACTTTGAACTTTTGTTAAAGTGGACCAACCTATGAAATAACCCCTTGCACCTAAGCATGGTTCAAAATACGGAACTTACCTGTATCTGAAACGGGCCTAAACAAATGCTGTCTGAAGGGCTTGTCAGCCTATGAGAGAACAGTTATACACATTATAAAGACAGTACATGCGGCCCTGTGAAGGGCAATGGCAATGAAGATAAAATGATGTGCTACATGTATACCTGGTATATTCTGAAAGGAATGTATTTGAAGTAAGGGTCTTCACCAGTGCGCTCCATAAGTCGGCGATTGACAGACCAGAACTGTTCAAATTTATCTGTGAATACCAACATTCAGTACTGATATAAGAACATAAGTGGGAGAATGGACTAACAAAGAAACAATTTAATTAAAGGAACAAGATGTCAAAGTAACAAACAAAAAGGCAAATGCAGGTACAAGAAACACTAAATTACACAAACTATTGATCACTTTGTCAGCCAGTGAGGGCGTGACTTTGGGCTTGAGCTATTCTGTCTTTTATCCTCTTTAAGTTACCTACCATTGCATAATCCAATCCATAACTGTTTGTGATCTTTCTTTTGCATAGAGTTAATCACTTGGGAACGGTGTTTCAAACTGTCTGCCTAAAAAATTAAAAAAAAAAGAAAAAGTTTAATAAGAAAGGAAAAGAAATAGTGGTGCCTTTTCACATGGAATAGCACTTGTAGAGTGGTGTGTTACCTCCTTGACTGCAGACATAAAGTGGGATTCCACAGTCTCTTTTCCTGGGCATCTCATCAACTCGTCATCTGGAAATTTCTTTCAGAAAAGAAAATATATTTAATCAAAGTTTAGAAATAGAACTTCCTACTTTATCAACAACCTGAAGATGGCACTTTATGGTACTTCCAGTTTATTTATATAAATGTAGAGTGCATTACATTGCATGGTATATTCGAATGAATGATCGAATGAACGTATGGATAAATGAGTAAGTTATTGTGCCAAAGATCTTGAATGAACAAATGAATGAGCTGTACTTGAATTAATTGTCATTAAGACAATGTGCACTGGTGTATGACAAGAAAAACAAGAAAATATTTTTGGCATATTGAATGATATTATTAATATATAAAGACTGATAAATGTACATGTAATTACCTGAAAGTGCACAGTTAAGTTCCAAGGTAGAGATGCAGAAGATCCATATAAATCAAACAAAACACCAATAGGATAATGCCTGGTAGGGATGCGCCATGATATAAATGAAAAAAAAAATGGGAAAAAACAACAATGGTTTTATGATGAACCAATCAGAATGCTTACACATTTTATATGCGATCTTCCTTACAGTGTGACTACACCAACCAAAGCCACCCAAGCAAATTTAAAACAAATTTGATATCTAACCAAATAACTGTACGGTTCAGCCACAAGTCACTGATTAGAGTTTGTATGTAAAAAGTTCAACTGCAATATACAAAAGAAATTGTAAAATATTTCAAAACTGCCTTGATTTACTAACATTTGTACAGATTCTATTGTTCAAATACTTGCGTGTGATTGGCTAATTTGTGAAAATTTTACTGATGTGGCCTTGGTTGGAGTAGTTGCACTGTAAAGTATGGCAGCCTGAAAGAGTGTGACATGATCTCCAAAATTTACCACTTGAGTGGCTGGCCATCGTACTCAAACCACATCTCCTCCACATTGTCCTGGTTGACAGCTCTTTGGAAATGTCTCTGGATCTTATCAGTCACTAGCATCAAGTAGCTTAATCTTGGCACCAGAAGCTACAAGAAAACAAAAGCAGCAAGTCACTGTATAAACGATCACCACCATGTCTACAACTACAAGTCATTGAAGGTAGACAGCTGTGATTTTTGATTAACACTAGACATATTTTTACACATACTCACATAATAAGGTTCAGGTTGTTCCACCGTCACAATCTCTTCAGAACTGAGATTAAAGCAAACGGGAAGCCGTCCATCCCAAATCTCTCGCAAAGCTTCCCGATCGTCCGCCATTTTGTTCCTTTACCTTGACCCAGGATGCACTGGGGCCGTGGTAAACAACGGGTAACCCATATACGAAATGTTAAAACAGCCGACTTCTCTTCTCTCTTAGCTTGTGTTTGATCTGGTTAGCTGTCTGGTTAGTATGCGGAAAGGTGTAGATAAATATAGCTTAATTGTCAGACCTTACAATATTTATTGTACATACAAGGAGATATAAAAAGATAATGACTATTTGGGTTGCCTGTGGTGCATCCGAACGGAATCCGAAGGGTGCCCGACAAAACGATAACGACGTTTCAACATGGCGGCGTGCACGAGGTGTTTCATGTCTTCGTCTTTCTTGTCGAATTTAAAAAGAAACAAGACTGTTTTTTCTGAGAACACCTGTAAAATATTGAAATATTCTACCGACTCTACAAGGGCTGCTTTGGTAGAAAAATATAATTTGAGACGAAGGAGTAATACGGTGAAGAACTACAAGTACATCACAGAACGAAACGTGGCCGAGAGGATAGCGAGGAAATTGGATGTCAAAGATAAATTAATCATAGAGACTAGCCCTGGCCCTGGCCTGTTGACCAGAGAACTAGTTAAATGTGGTGCTAAGAAAGTTATAGGACTAGAACCAGAGAAAAGATTTCTGGAAGATCTGTACGAGGTTCAAAAAGAAGTTGGTATTTTTGAACCGTTGTATGCAGACTTTGCTAAAATCGACCCTCATCTTGTACCTGATGTTCATAGCTCCAAGCCAAGGGTATGCAAAGAGCCAGCTATTGCTTCCAAGGACTTATTAAATGATATCAAGCCTGTAGATTGGAATTCAGAGAGAATTCCTATGAAGTTTGTAGGGATTGAGGGTGGGAAGACTGCAGCTTCTACCACTAAAACACTGATTAGTTACCTAGCTCGAATACCGACGAGAGAAAGTGTTTTCGAGATGGGTAGATGTGAACTAGTATTCTTCTACACTCACGACAGACTAGAGCGGCTGCTTGCTAGGCCAGGAAGCAAGTACTATAACAAGCTTGCAATAATGGTGGCCTTATTTTGCGACGTCAACACCCTCCACAGAGAACCTTGTTCATCATTTGATCCATTTTTTCGTAAAGACAGTACCAACGATCTCCACTTGGTCAGCATTGTTCCAAAAAGGAACGTTAATGTGTCAGTCCCTGAGAGTTCGTGGGCTTCCATTGGTTATATTCTTCGATTGCTTATGATTAAGCCAAAGCAGCCGTTGGTTACGGCCTTGGAAGGGATATGCCCTGGAAGCCATGGTATCGTCAGACATCTAGGTTGGGCAGACGACATTAGGGCTTGTGATTTACCACCAGAACAATATGCGCAGCTAATCAGTGAGTTTTTCCACTGGGATGACAATTCTCAACTTGACTTTTTTTATTCCATGGACCACAGATCATAGGCTTGCAAACTAAGAATAATTTTAGACCATGATTGTTGGTCAGTCAGTGATTAAACCTGTGACCTCACACTACAGACACAGCAAATGATTAGAACTGGTAATTTCTTTTTGTAAAAGTTCCACAAGTGAAGTAGTACAAACTATAAATTATTGTAATATTTTAAAATATAATACATAATTTTCAGGTGTTTATGTTCTGTGACAGTACTTTTCTTGTGGAAGGGCTTCTGGAATTGGGGAAAAGGTCTATTTTTTGGGTGCCAATTTGGAGATGGTCCACCCTTGGTTTCTGAGGCTCTGTAGTAGTTGGTAGGGTACGAGTCGCAAAAAGCGAGCGAGCGCGGTAAAAAAGAGAGCCTCTTTTTCGCGATTCGTACCCTCACAACTACTACAGAGCTTCTGGAACCAGGGTAGGGAGGGTCATAATGTTTCAAACCGTACTTGAGGGAGAATCACGTTTTTATAAGATAGGGGAAGGTTAATTTGTTTTAGGACGAGCAAAACGGAGGGTTACGTTGTTTTTGAATGCTCGCATATTTCAATTATAGCAGCCCCCTTTACTCTCTCCCCGCTAAATAATGACTGGCCCTTTATTATTAACTGGTACTTGTAAGTAGTGCAGATTTATGACTCAAAATTACGGTTTTTGATTGGCTTACATTTTGACAGCAATTGTTTTCTTAGCCAATGGGAGCTAGCCTATGTTAAAAAAGTTCTGCGCGCGTGTACAGTAGTCATGAAAACATTTTAGGAGAATTGAGTTATATGACCAAGAGAACACGGCAAAGACTGTTATTTTATTCTCTATATTTGGTTGATAACTACACGCGCGCTCACACTATTACCAATTTGCGGTATATATTTCATTAAAAAAATCGCGCGCGCGCGCAGGATCAGTTGCTCGTTTCGCTCGGTCGCAGGTTAAATATGTAAACAGATATCCGTATAAAGAGACGCGTCTTTTCTAGTTACAGCATGGATCGTAAAATGATTACAGTAACTTTTGTCAGTTACGATATTTGATACGTGATATCTGCGTACGCGCGACTTTTTATGAAATACCGATAATAGTGAGCGCGCGTTTAGTTATCAACCAAATATAGAGAATATAAAAACAGTCTTTGCCGTGTTCTCTTGCTGTGACTTGACTTGGCACAAAATATTAGCGGCGTTGTGAGAAAATATATTTTGCATTGCATGGAATTGCCGTCTCAAAATCGCAATTAGTTGATAATATTATTATATAATAATGTACCTTTATACACACCACTGTGTTGGTATCATGCGAGTGCAACTTATTACAATGATATATAATTATTTGATTGATGTTAGAATTTGTATATATTTTATTTATAGATTGTATTATTGTATTTTTCTTTATTATTTCTTTATACTGATGTGATGCGTATTCCGCTTTATCAGTTAATAAAGTAGAAGTAGAAGGTACCGCAGACTTCCTGTTTACGATATATTATGCTTGAATGGTTGGGGTACGTAGACAATTCTTTGTCTTTGAATGTTTCAATACTTAATTTACTTTCACAAAAAAGAACAATCTATAAAGGTCCTGCCAATGACTGGCAATGACGGTACCGCAGTCCAGGTAGCCCGAAAACCTACTTAAATAAAGTATTTGATAAAATCGATTTGGGTACAGCAATCCATATCAATGCACTATTGAATCTCGTAACGAGTCATTTGGCCTGGGAAACCACCGTGCCCCGGGATACCACTGTTCGCTTAATTGTAGCTGGAATGTGGTATTGTGTAGACACAGCAGTCAATCGAATGGACAAATTACGTTAGCTTTTTGTACAACGATCTTTGAATTCACTTTTATCGTTTACGACAAGTCAGAACTAAATATATGGTAATATAAATAGAACAAATAAATGACTGGACGAGAAGAAACAAAAATTACCACAGATTGTTCGGGACTACGTCCAACACGGGGTACCTGTGGAATGTGGTTCTTCATAAACAATCATTCGAAGTATCTTAGCAACCGGTGTAAACATAATAACACGACCAAAATAACTTTGTTGCGTTCAGACCTGTTTTGATACCACGTGATGTTTGTCCAATCAGAATGAAGTGTACAAGGCGTAGCAGTTGCTAAAAGCTCATACTGCCTGACAGAATGCCCCAGATCGTCCGCTTGTCTTCTCGGACAAGCTGCTTTACACTCTTGGTCACTTTGTTTCTCTGTGAATATCGTGATGCTAAGAACACTTGTGTTCCTTGTTCTCTTCTGCTGCTTTGGCAGCGTCAACTCTTCGCATTTCAGAGGAGGAACAATTTCTTACAAACCCAGCAAAACTGTTGCAAACTCGGTAAGGGAAATACATATTTTATATTAAATGGTTCATTATTTTTGTAAGTTGCCTTTTTTATGGAAAACATTGGATCAAAACTGGCTATACCTATTCTAATACTAACCATTCTATTGTGTGTTTGCAGGTAGACGTATTTTACCGTCTTGCATTCCGTCGAGGAGCTGTACGTTGTGACCAGGCTAAGGTAAATGGAAGGCAACTGGCCACTTCTTCGTTTTCGAATAAATGGCATGTAGCCCGCTCGATGCCGAATGGCGGCAGCTACCTTTATCAAGGAAATACAAATATGTACTGCAGTGCATTCAGCGTTGCAGACGACTGGAGCGAAGGATACAACAACTTCACTATTGACGTAGGCTATGGCGATATACTGTTAATGTGGTAAGAAAAAACTTGTTACTTGGCTTCTGAGTTAGTGGTGTGATCGGCGTCGGATTGTTGTAGTCTTGAGAAAGACCAATTATTCCATCACTTACTTCATTTGGGTAAAATTGACTTAAAGTGAAAGTGAAAGTAAAAACTTTCGAGTTTAAGTTCACGGTCGAGTTAATGTGGATAATGATAGTCTGTCGTCATGTGTGAAGCATACCCAGAATGACCAAGAGGGGGAGGAACGATGGGAACTTATTGTCCTTAACCCTGTACACCTGTACTGACACGATCGAGTTTACTTCGGCCTTTCGAGTTTACTTCGTTTTTTTGTAATTTATACTTTGGTCAAGTTTTGAAACAAATAGACTCTGAAGGTTATCATAGTTACTATCAACTTTGAACAAATAAACTGAATACTGATTACTAAACGTGCTGTGACGTCAATTCATGCAGGTCCACTACCGAGATGTCGTATCTCATTTTTGTTTTCATTGAATCATTTCTTATCAAATCTTTTATCGCCTTGAGTTGTGATTGGTTGTGTGGTAGAACTATGATTCTAAAAATGACCGAGCTCACAGATGCAGTAAACGATTAGCTGATATGCAATATATATCTATATTAAAAAGTCAGATTTGATTTTTAACTCGTAGATGCGAAGCATTTCAGGAGTTATTGTAAGCGGTTTCGATATGCTAATGCGTCACTCGCTCACTCACTCACTAAGGTGTTAACTACAGGGACGGATCTAGTGGTTAGTGATAAAAGGACACCAAAACCAAAAATGGGGCATAGGGACAAAGGGCAAATTTGGCTCTGCACTCCTCCTTTGAATCCGCCCCTAAACTAAACGATCAACGTTCGTGATCAGTTCGTAAAATGTCTGCTGTCCGCTGTTCGGTGTTTTTCAAATGTGAAATTTCGATGTCTCAAGGAAATCTTTATGCTACATATAGTGTTTATTACATATTTATAGAACAAATTTAACTTCGAATGTGGGTTAATCAGCCTAGTTTCTAGACACGTTATGACGGATCAAGAAAGAATTCTTGCTGCACATGCTCTGTACGATAAAACCCAAAATATTATTACAAAGTATTTTGCTTCCACCTCTGAAACACTTTTTGTTCACATCCACGAGTTCACCATTGGGTGCCTTTGATTTTCTTCTACGGTAAAAAACTGAATTCTATTTTTGTTATAGGATTTCTGACAATGGAAATTGGATAAGTCGTAACTTTAATCATAGAAACTCGAACAACGATATGTCAGTCAATGCTAGAGCCAATTGGACCAACAATTCATCCCCAGTCTCCAGCATACCCCTCACGTTCGACATTGAGAGAAGCAGTCCATCAGTTTATCGCATACCTGTCAGCGATCCAGACGGTGACATTGTTCGTTGTCGCCAGGCATCTTATCAAGAATGTTTCAACACGATGTGTACTTACTTCCCATATGGAGTAGTGAATGAGGTAAGATTAGAGTTGTTTTCATATCAATGTATGGGAAATCATTACGGTACAGTTATGGTACGGTGGCACTGAAATGGTTTGATTCTGAACCAATCAGAACGCGCAAAAACCCTAAATAACCAATCACATTGCTTTGTTATGGTACGGTGGCACTGAAATGGTTTGATTCTGAACCAATCAGAATACGCAAAAAACCCTAATTAACCAATCACATTGCTTTGTTATGGTACGGTGGCACTGAAATGGTTTGATTCTGAACCAATCAGAACGCGCAAAAACCCTAATTAACCATTAACATTGCTTTGTTACGGTTCAGTCACCGTCCAGTACTAAACTGTAAGTTTTGTCGCTTCTACAAAATCCTCACTTAATTCCCACTGAATATA
>JAUPMF010073694.1:0-13357 GCA_031471435.1 Stomphia didemon | reverse complement strand
GGGCCATGCAAAATTTTAGACACAAATTTCCAAAACCACCGCCCCCCCCCTCCCGGTAAAAAATGAACGGTCCCTAACTAGCTAGAGTGATGTTTATACATGTAGCTATAGAAGAAATGTGAGAGTACAAACAATGCAAACAGTTAAATATATCATTACCATAATAATGATTTGCATCAGAAAGTATATATTAGCTACTCTTCTAAATTGCTCAAACAAGTTAATAGGCAAAAATGTCAGCAAAGTGTACTTGGATGTCCTGATGAAGTTATCAGCAAAATGGTACTGTTTGTTGTGATCTCTGTTGTTGATTTGCAGAACACGGTTAGGTTCTGAAAATAAACAATGTTTTATAGTTTATTGTATGTTGTACATGTAAATTCTGGGCCTAAAATGAAGAATATATATGAAGTAACATTGTGACCTGCAGCTCATAAAACTAGTTGACAACTGATTGATAAACTGTATAGTCATCAATTGAGTAAAGAAAGCATTGTCCTGGCAACATTATTGTTCAAGATCAAGTAAGTGAGTAGGTTTCAGGTGGGTGATAGGTCGGTAGGCAGGTGGGAGATAGGTCGGTAGGCATGTGGGTATAGGTACATGTAGGTAAGCAGGTGGGTATAGGTAGGTAGGCAGGTGGGTATAGGTAGATAGGCAGGTGGGGTATAGGTGGGTAGGCAGGTGAGTATAGGTGGGTGTGTCCATGAGATGTTGGGTGGGTAGGTGGGTGGGTACTAGGTGGATCTGAACGGACACCCATGGGACTTAAGCTTTTGTTACAGGTTTTGCCACTAAATTAACAATGAGCTAAGCATTCCAAACTTACATGTACATAATAGAAAAAATCTTCCTCAAAATAGATCAAAAGATCAATGAATAAAATATTGGGAGTGCATTTACCAACATGAATGATGCTGTTTCTTGCTAACAATTGTTGTGTTTAATGTTTTTAGTGTTCATCATACATTGTATATATAATATTATATTATATTATATCAATTCTATTTTGCCTCTTCAACAGTAAAATATTCATAAACATAGTTTAGCCTGCTGAACTACATGTACATCTACCAGTATTCTTAATACACCGTGAGTATTCACATGTACTTCTATAATACATGTAATTACAGTCTGTGTTTTACGATCGTGCAGAAAATTATCGCAGAAAATACAAAGAATTTTAATTGTTGTACAAAACAAAAGGCCCACCAAAAGACTGCCACAAAGCAAATTAGCATATCTTTAAAACAAAATATATATTTCTACCAGAATCTATCCGCTCGTTGAGCATCCCATAAAATATGCAATCTAACAGATCGATGAAAGAGTCATTAGTTTGTGTTGTGGTATCTCTAGCGGTCTGTATATGTCCTGTATATACTGTGCATGCATATTATAACATCTAAGCGATTTATACAGCCGAGTGCACTAACATTTACATATGGATATTACACAGTCTACGGCTTTTTGTCGTTTTACGAAATATAGCGAAGAACTAATTATAGTTGTAGCTAATACAGAACCTGTCTTTTCTGCAGTCGAACTGAATCGTAAATTAAAGTAGATTAAATAACACGAACAGGTATAAACAATTATTCAAACCATGACAACATATCATACTCACACGGCGAAAATACACACAGTCCGAATAAACCTTCAAATGCTCTAGATTACCTTTAGTAGAGCCTTTCCCTTTCGTTTTGTGTTTCGCCATTATCTGTGAAGAACGTGTTTACGGTTAACTAAAGTGTCAGTGTGCAGATGGAGCGGGAGATTATACACGAAGTCCCTCGCTTTAGTCCTCAGACTCAGTGATACGATTTGCGGTGGCCACAAATAGAGGTATCTCTGCTAATAGGTGCACTATCCGTTAGCTCTGCGCATAATTTAGCGTATTTTATAGACATAAAAAAAGACGTTCTACTTGATCACCTCTCGCCGTTTGCAAATCGGCACACAAGTAGACACAGGAAGCCCGCCAATATGTGCCAGATTTGTCAGTGGCGATCTATCGCGATGCCGTCCGCAAATCACGATATTTTGCTCAACCTCGTCCAATAATTGCTCAGTGTTTGGCTGTTGTTTCATTTTATATTTGTTACATGTAATGTCTCTGTTGTCACTGTTATATTACATGTATTACGATCTGTCATTGTGTGACGTCTCTCGTGACGTCACTCTCTATATAAGCATAAGCATTGTAATAATGAGGCATAAGTTGCAAGTTCTAAATACAAACAAGTCTAACTGAATATCTCTCCGAGTCTTGAGTAACATCTCGATCAATTCCAAACGTCAGCATCCCCCCCCCGGGCATTTGTCATTTTGGATTTGAAGCCTACCAATTGCCCGACCCCTGGGTCAATAAACGTGTGCAAATACTCCACCGTACTGGTATTAAAAACATGTATTTTACAAATAATAACGATAAATTTATATAAACGATGTTCGCAAAGACCTTCCGTAATTATATTAAAAACTAAAAAAGGTGGTGACTTACCTTTGAGTACGATATTCGAAAGCGCATTGATTTTTCGATACTTTTTTGCTTGTAAAACGTTTGAACAAAGCCGGGAAAAGCATTTTTTTATTGTTGGTGCAATATTGGCTTTATGCTCTTACAGTGTGACTTAACACCAACCAAGGCCACCCAAGCAAATTTAAAACAAATTTTATATCTAACCAAATATCTGTACGGTTCAGCCACAAGTCACTGATTAGAGTTTGTATGAAAAAGTTCAACTGCAATATATAGAAAAATTGTAAAATATTTCTAAACTGCCTCGATTTACTAACATTTGTACAGATTATATTGTTCAAATACTTGCGTGTGATTGGCTAATTTGTGAAAATTTTACAGATGTGGCCTTGGTTGGAGTAGTCACACAAATAAAACAAATGCCCCACCCCAGTAATGGAGGAACTGTACCAATCCAGACAAATGCCCGGGGGGATGCTGACATTTGGAATTGATCGAGACATAAATGTAAGCCACCTTTCCTCTCTACATGTATGGGAGAGCAGTGCTATCAGATTTTGACTAATTTCGCTGAAACTCGCTCCAGACATAGATAATGACTACATGAACACACTCAGCAAGTTTTGTCGACTTTTATCGAATATTTGTTTTATAAAAAAATTGAGAAAATTCAACGATTTCTCATACATTCTCTCTTAGCTATTATATTTATGCTAATCCACTAAACTATAGCTTGGGCTACCTGTGGGGTCACATGAGCTAAAGTGGGTCAACATATGGAGGCAAATCATTTATAAAACCCTTGAGTAGTAGATTACATTCATTTTGTAATAATTTTCACTTTGATAGTTAAATCAACTATTCCTTGGATGTACAATCAGAAAAATAATTTGAAACTTCAATCAAGTTTCCATCTGGGTCTCTGAAATAGATGGATAAAATGGACCCCAAAGCTCCAGTCCTTTGGACCGGGCCTTGTTCAATCTCTACCTCACAGCTTTCCAAGTGTTTTTGCACTGTGGCAACAGGGGTGGGTGTTATTAAACACATATCTATAGCACCAGGCATTGGGCGTCTTGCTTTGGGTTCAAACTCTTTACCTACTTGATGTAGATTGAACTTCTGTTTGCCAAATGCAAGAGCTTTTCTATCAGACCCAAAAGTAATTTGCTCCATTCCTAGCACAGTGGAATAAAAGTTCAAAGTTTCATTAATGTTTTTCACTGTCAAAACAAGATGGTCCATGTGGGAGATGTTGAAGGGGCAGGCTTGTTTAGCTTTCTCTTCTTGGGGAAGTTTGCTATAAGATAAATTAATATATACATATATATATAAAGGGATATAATCAACAGCAACAAAAAAATGCAGCTAGAACAATAGAAAAAGAAGGATCTACATGGAAGCATAGAGGAGAGGAGGAGAAAACAAAAAGTAATGTCTTGTAGTTCTTTATTTACGAATCTTACTTTATTACGTGTGTATGTGCCAACCTCTCTAATTTAGTTCCTGACATCTTTGTGAATTTAATGCAACTGTTCAATACTCTATTCATGTTATTACAGCAGAATGCATGTAGAAGCAGACAGCACGGGATCCCTGTGGTATATACCGCTGGCTGCTTGTACTGTTTGCTCACCCATTCTACAAGTGACGTGTTACAAACATGGCGGACGAAAGAGATTGAAATTGTGAAATCAATACTTCTAAATTGTTTCTGGGTTTATCAAAGAGATTTTCTTGAGAGTAGTGCTTCTTGGATGCCATAATGAAGTAATCAAGCTTCTTTGTGAGCCCGGGTATTATGAGTAAACGAACGAGTTACTCAAAATACTCCAAACTTAAAGTTGAGACGTCGGGTGAAATTCAGAACAGAGCTGCGTCTCGAGTGTACATCTTTGGGAATGATTCCTCTGAGAACTTGTCAGTGGACGATGATGACTCCTACGAATTATCCGAGGTGCGGTCTAGGGGTAAAGGAAGTATTTCAACCAGTTTATCTTCTCAAGATCTTAGAAAAAGCCATATGATAGAAAAAATCGTCAAACCGAACGACACTTTACAACGATTTGCTCTTAACTTTGGTTGTACGGTGAGTTTCCATGCTGTCTCTGATTATAACTCATTAAAAATGTGATCAACAACGAAAATGATTTGAGAAAGATGAAAAAAAACCGTGATCAACAATGCAGTATTATAAATACGTGGACATAATATAGTATACATCCTGGAGTACCCAATCGATAAAATCGATAACCAATACCAATCGATATCAATCTAAATCAATTTATCGATTGATATTGGAAATCGATGAAAGTCGATAAGAAGGTTTCGTGTGACTATCGATTTTATCGATTTCCAATAAAAATCGATAACCTAACTGCATCGATTTTATCGATTTCCAATGAAAATCGATGACTTAAATTACTTTGATTTTCATGAAATGCGAAGTCGAAAGCTCAAATACCGAACTCGTTTTAGCTTTTTTGAATGGACCAATCACAACGTTCCATTCCCACGCCATACACAATTCCTTGTCTGTGTTTTGATTGACCGCAGCAAAAAAACAAATCTGCGACGAACGTCCGAACATGTTCACAGCACGTCTTCAATCTTTAACGGTAGCGGTAAAATAACATCAAAAAACGCATTGAAAAACGCACATCTGTTCACTGCTCACTTTCGTCTCTTGGAAAAACAAAGCCGTCTAAATGGCCTTTCACGTATCTGGATGTCGACGGATTACAATTGAAAACGAAACTTGATTCTCATCAAACAGAATGGAAACAATCGATACTAATCGATGTTTATCGATTGGAACCTTTTTTGTGTGACTATCGATTTTCATCGATTGACCGATACCAATCGATATCAATTAGTTAATTATATCGATTGGCTTTCCGATGATCGATTTCCATCGATTGGGTACTCCGGGTATACATACATACATTGTGTGTATGTATTACAGCTTTATACGTGTAAATGTATATACATGTACATTGTAGCTGTGGTTTAAAATTTGCTTTAGTTGAAAACCAGTTTTATTTTATAGCTAAATTTAGGAAGATATCAAATATACAAAATATATGTATGAAGGCCATGATCTTTGCATCCTGGGTAATGTACATGTACTTACAGCTTTGTACGTGTACATTCACATACACATGTCTCATTATGTGATCTGTTTGTTTTACTTATTGTACAGATGGAGGAAATAAAGAGAGCCAACAATTTATACTCTGAGCAGGACTTTTATGCACTTCAAAAAATTAAAATACCAGTACAACCACATGGAATCTTGGCAGAGGAAGAAGAGAAGCAGAAGAAGAACAAGCCATCCCCACTGGACCCTAACCCTTCAACCTCTGGAATAAATGGAACATCAGACAGTGATGAAGATAACGAACCACATGTTAGAACATTAAGCATCCGTTCTGCATTAGATTCACCCCACAGCTTTCTTCGTAGCATGGATGAAGACCTTAGAATGATTTGTAAAGGAACTCCATTACGTAAAGCAAACTTAGATGAAGTTGCGAGAACTCTAACAGTGACATGTATTCATCCTTTGAAGCTCCAAGCTGAAAAGAGAGATTTAGGGAATGTTTATGGTGTTGGCTGGAAAGGATTGCTTACCATTGGAATCATTGTTGGCATTTTAGTCCCTGCAGTTATTGCTGTAATGTGGCTCTGGCCAAAAGGGAAAAGTTAACAAGACCTTGATTTATACAAAATTATTTCAATGATAAAAACTCTACAGTTTATCAATTTTTAATGGAAATGAATTTAATCAATGCAGTGTTAATATATTCATGTTCACAGTCGTTTCAATTCTTCTCACCCAGCTTTACCGACCATAGAAAAGCTGCTATTTCTTGTATATAAAGTAAGAGTTTGAACCACAAGAGGTGTTTCAGCAGTTACATTGTATACATATACAGTAGTTCCTGAACTGGTGTACATAAATGTACATTTGAATGAAGAATATCAAAGTACTGTAGAATCATCGTCGATCAAATAATATCATAGTTATAGTAATGTTTTTAAATTGATTTTTAAACTCCATGCATCAATAATATCTTATTTGTAATAAATTATTAGGAAACGAATCTACATGATTTAAAATGTTCTATATGGATATTTGGTAACAATAATGATATGCTAATGTGTCGCTCACTCGCTCAGGTTAACTAATCGATATCTCAACGATCGAGATCAGTTCGTCTAATGTTTTGTGTTAGACTTGAAGCTCTTCCAAATTTAAATATTCGATGTCTCAAGGAAATCTTTATACTACACATACTGATCATTCGGATGTGGGATAATCAGCCTCGTTTCCATACACGTTATGACGAATCAATATAAATAGTGTTCATCACATATTTATAGGGGACTTGGTAAAGCGCAGGTAAACCAAAATATGATTACGAAGTATTTTGCCGTTTTTTTACAATATCCACGAGTTCACCATTGGGTGCCTTTGATTTTAATTCTTAGCATTCCCAATTGAGGCCGGTACACACAAAAGGTTTTGCTCCTGGGGCACGCTCCCGGTACAGTGCGCGCTCCCGGAGCAAACCTTCTTTAATTCGTGTGTACCAAATATTTAATGGATACCATCGATCCAAGGGAGCAAGATTTTCACCCCGCAAAATGCTCCATGATAGAGGGCATGATCTGGGGGCAAATAAACAAACTGGCTGACACTTGTTCGTTGTTCCCGGTCTGGGGAGAACCAAATGAAAAATATTAGCCAATCAAAGTAACTCACTTTTCCTTCATAATTTCTCGCGAACTCTCGTTCATGGCAATTTTCCTTTTGCTTTTTCGTGTGTACTGATTGTGCAACATGACCCTGGAGGAAACCTCTTGGAGCATTCGATCTCTGGGAGCAAAACCCCTCGTGTACCGGCCTTTATAGTAGACCACTTGTGTACCGGCCTTTATAGTAGACCACTTGCGTACCGGTCTTTATAGTAGACCACTTGTGTACCGGCCTTTATAGTAGACCACTTGTGTACCGACCTTTATAGTAGACCACTTGTTTACCGGCCTTTATAGTAGACCACTTGTGTACCGACCTTTATAGCTGAAACCACTTGTGTACCGGCCTTTATAGTAAACCACTTGTGTACCGGCCTTTATAGTAGATCACTTGTGTACCGGCCTTTATAGTAGACCACTTGTGTACCGGCCTTTATAGTAGACCACTTGTTTACCGGCCTTCATAGTAGACCATTTGTGTACCGGCCTTTATAGTAGACCACTCCTTTCCCTCCCTTCCTCACCTCCCATCGAGAGAGCTTGGAT
This sequence comes from Stomphia didemon, assembly GCA_031471435.1. NCBI lineage: Eukaryota > Metazoa > Cnidaria > Anthozoa > Actiniaria > Actinostolidae > Stomphia > Stomphia didemon. The sequence goes on along the minus strand of JAUPMF010073694.1, from coordinate 5,568 downwards.
CTTCTCAAGTTTCAAGTTTATTCTAAAATCTTTACAAAGTTTGGCAAACATAAATGATAAAAATATATATATATATGATAGGAAGTTTGTAGTTCAATGTTTCCGTTGAAAGTGCTCGATACAATGAAGTAGAGCGGATATAAATAAGGATAGAAGAAAAAACAGTACGAACGAACGAACGAACGAACGAACTCGTGTCTTCGTGCCGACACAGGAACAAAGCACTATTACGTAACAACTAACACCATTTTAAACTTACCGCCAATATGCTAATTTTGTAATTACCCGCACTAATAAGTGATGACTATGAATATTCCGCTCATTAAAATCTCCTGACGAGTGAATCTACGACTCACGAAACAGGCTTGTGGAGATGTCAGAACATGTAGTACTGTTTTTTCTTCTATCCTTATTTATATATATGATATATATACAAAGGAAAGATACCATCAGTTTCGAGTTGACCACAATCCTCAATACAAATGTCCCATTTAATCTCCCAGTAGTATCTTTCAATTGACATGCATCTCCAGGAAGTCGTTTCGTGTTGTGATCTGCGGGATGCCCATCACGTTAAACACAGCCTCTCGATCACCATTTCGATGGGCCCGCGGTGTAGAGCCCGTAGAGAGACGTGCAGGCTTGTGTGTGGATTCAAGTGCTACTTGTGTTTCGATATCTTTGGCTGGTTTTTGAGCTGGTAATCGAGAGGACGATTTGGTATTTGCTTCAGTGTTCATCATATTAAATTGTTGTCTCAGTATTTCCTGGAAACTAAAAATAAAGCAGTGTTGATTTGTGTCCCTAGCCGGGGCGTTGTGTAAGAAAGCCTTTACTAGTACAGTACAAAACATCGTTACATTATTACTTAGCCAATTTGTGTAAAAAGTTTTTCGATTATATGCTTTAGACCACCACAAAGGAAAAAGCTAAGTAGATCTATCATCAAGGTAATGCTCCCCTATAGATGCTGTACAACTATTAAACTGGTTACAAAACTAGAACACAAATTTGCCTTCAATCTGGCTGGTTCTGATAGGAGTGAACGCGTTCATGTGGCTTGCGTGCCCTCTGTGCGTGCCCTTCAGTGTGCGTGCCCTCTGTGCGTGCGGGCTTTGGCGTGACGACCTGACGTCATTTTCATTGTATGTCCTCTTAGTGATCAATAAAACAATAAAATTCATTGTTGTGACCGAAGCATGCGCTGCATTGTGGTAGAATGGAATGTTCAGCAAATCTCAAATTTTCTAGCCTGTGTACGAGACGAATGTACACATGTACAAGCTAAAATTTTCTCGCCTTATATGTTTTCTTTACTGAAATAAATTGCTGCCTTGCTCGCTCGCTGCAGCAGCAATCATCAGTTCTGGTACATTTGAGGGGGTGGGGGTAAGAAAAAAATTGAATTTTGGGCATCATATACCGCAATTGTTCAAATAAGCTAATTACTTTGTTTGCATCTTATGTGCGGCGCTTATTCGAGGGAGGCGCCTATTTGAGGGCAGCTTTTATTCGAGCAATTACGGTATTCATATTTTTTTTTATTAAACTGGACGCGGCCAGGGGATTGGGGGTAAACCGTTTGGCACCACACACCTGGCTATACAGTTTAACTAAAATCATGAAAATGAAAAACATACTGCAAAAAATTGTCAATATAAAAGTCTTCCCACCTCACCAGCAGTTTGGGTTCCCTGTGTCGTTCTGCTGTAACGCGGGCTCATATATTCAGAATTGTTCAAAATTCGGAAGAAAACCTTGTTGTACACTTATATCCCTTTTATACTATGCCCTCTATACCGTGGACTGCCTTTGGGGCAGCGAGCCTTCGTCCTCGTCGTTTTCCACGTGTTCAAAGAGGCGGGAAACGACAAGCAGTCGCTAAAGTCGACGAGTGGCTGATCATCCGTGGGGACACAGTGAGTACCGTCCATCCCACATGGAAACCGTTCTCCTACACACTGTGAAGCGCACTAAAAACTACACATCATCATTATTATGGCCTGGGAGCGTGATGCACACACTTGCTGTGTGCCTCTATATATCACACCTGTTAAACTGAGTGATATCATTTATAAATTAATTAATTTGCAAGGGTATTTATCCACAGGTAATGATATTGGCAGGCAAAGATAAAGGTAAAACTGGTGAAGTGTCTGAGGTGGTACGCAGTAAAAACCATGTCTATGTTAAAGCTATGAACACAGTAAGTAGAGCTGAATGTACTGTGTGATGTTGCTGGTCTATAGTGTTTGGTAGATAATGGTTACTATATGTATATACAGTCGAACCTCTGCACAACGGCCACCCTCGGGGCCAAAAACAGTGGCCGTTGTGTAGAGGTGGCCGAGGTTTGACTGAAGACTCGCTCGTTTGTTTTATGGTAATTCACAACTCGAGAATAATAATCGTACGCATGCACTTTCCATGAAGTAATCTCTATGTAGGTGTTCAGCAGTATTATGGACATGTATCATCATGTTTCATATGTGTATATCTGTGTCAACAGCACCAGAGGTATTTCAAACCCTTTGATGATTTTCCTGGTGGATTTTTTCCAAGTGAAGCACCGTTACAGCTGAACCAAGTTGCCCTCATTGACCCATCAAACAAGTACTGTACACATCTTTCTATATTATACATTACTATATACTAGTTATGCCTACCATGGGATATCCCACTACTACTTGTATTCCTTTAGGCGAGTGTGAATACAATGAAGGGGCAAGTGGGATGTTCCATTGTGTACATCAGTGTGTGGTGTACATGAGTTGTGGTGTGGAGTGTTAATTCACACCACTTTGGGTATTTTCCATCAACTTCCAGCAAACCCACAGATGTGGTGATGAGGTACACAGAAATAGGAAACAAAGTCAGGGTGTCCACGCAGAGTGGCCATATCATAGCAAAACCTCAATGGGAGCGGCGAGACTGGAAAGTCAGGTCGGCAGTAAAAGGTAATAATTATAATAAGAATGAATCCTGATTCTGAACCAATCAGAACACACAAAAGCATGTTAACGACAATGTACTTTACCACATCACAGTTTGCATCCTTTTTGGATGGATGGGTAACCTACAGTTCTATAACAGTACTGAAACGGTACCATAACGAAGTGATGTGATTGGTTGACAGGGGATTTTGTGTCTATGTTTGGTTTAGAATCAAGTAGTCAATCCAGCATTATTGAGTGTCACCTTACCATAACTTTATTGTTTTAAAACCAATTTTGTGTCATGGATGTTGTCTGAATCCATGAGCCAAACACAATAGAAATCATAACCAGTCTAAGACTGGCTGTGTTGTTGAAAACTGGACAGAAGTGAACAAATGTTTTCGTTATATTTCTTATTTCCTCCTGGGGGGAGGGGGACTGAGGTGGTGAGGATGCTCGTCGTACCTTTTAGGGGTTCAGATCCGCGATTTGGTACCATTTAGGGTGTTCTAAAAGTACGACGTGAGACTAAGCTGGTACCTTTTAGGGTGTTTGTCAGTAAATAGAATACCCGAAATAAGATAATGACAGTTGGAATGACAGTTGAAGCTTTTCTTCAATCATCGACTTGTGTCACTTAACACTCATTGATAACTGAGTTTACATTTGGTACCTTTTAGAGGAACAAATTATTTGTTGCCACGCCCACCTGGACTAAATTCGAGTACTTTTCAGGGAAAATTTTCAAAATTTTTGACGAGCATACCCACCACTATTATATGGAATTCCCCCCATTTTTGTTGGTTGATAAGCAGTATATTATTGTGTTGTTGCTTTCCTAGATGGTGATTTGGACACTTCAGCTACTGCTGCGTGTACCACGACATATGTACCCTCGCTACTTCACTTCCACGAGGAAATCATGCAGACTTTAAACGTTAAACCAACCATCGCAAAAACAGACCTGTCTAGGAGAGATTTGATCACGAGAGAAATAGAGAAAGCCTGCCAGTGGGATGTGGATAAGAGAGATCTGAGGGGCAGCAGATTAGGGGTTTACGATAGTATATTATTATTTGCTATGGGCTTCAAAGATAAACTAAGCAGAAGGTTTAGGAGATAATCGTAAAAGAGCTATTTTTGTTGGTCACGCTATCGCAAAATTATGTTATTCTTGTTATATAGTTGTTCTGAATAAAGATTATTATTATTATTGTTATTATTATTATATAAACAAAAAACGTTGGATGCCATTCAATTCCCTGACCTTTGAGTTGCTCTTAATAAATCCACATAGACCACAGGTAGCCCAAGCCTTGTTTCTGTGGATTTTATAAGGCATACATACAAAGCCTTATAAAATCCACAGAAGCAAGGCTTGGGCTACCTGTGCATAGACGTACGCGTATTATCACGATATGTCCCGGATGACAAGCTCGATGCTGAACCATTTTGGGATGCACTAGACTGAGAAGCATATCGATATCCAAAAGCGCTCAGTGAACAGAAGCATTGGTGATGGCGGAGTTTAGAGTAGTTCTAATGACATGTTGCACCGTGTTGGCCTTGTATCTGGGGTACCTGGGTTCTGTGCAAGGTAAATCTATTCTGATATATCAGCTATGCATTCGAGTACCGATGTTGCTATTGACATAGCAATTACCAACATTCCTTAAAATCGTATGATGAAGACAACTGGATTACATATATTTGTAAAGTCGTTTCGGCCTGTACTTATGTCAGTTATGTATTGTATTGTTGGGCTAATCTCGGTAATTTAGAAAGGAATTAGGGTGTTACACCATAGTTAATAGATGATCTATCACTATGGTTACACAGTGTGCGTCTTTATTGATGCGCATGGTTTGTTATCAAAATTTTAAATCTTGATATAATTTTTTGAAATTTTATACATTAATATCAAGGTCATTTATATAATGGTCTCTTGTTAATATATAATAGTATGAAGCATTTATATAGCGCCCATACAGTACTAAAGCCGTGACGTCACGTTTCTACGGTTACCAAAATTCCCACTCCAAACAAACTCGGTGGATGCGGATCCAACGATTGTAGCTTTCCTTTTTCTTTGTTCGGCTTGGAAATGTAAAAAAACTGGCAGACATGAGATTCAGAATAATGGTTACAGTCGGGGGCGAAGCAGTTAACCATTGTCGATCTGAAACCGTCGATCTTGATCTTCGTCTTCACTCTCAGACTTCAGCCGGTTCAGAACTCCGGCATGGAGAGGATTATTTATAATTAATTGAATCCTCAGTGAACAGTTTTACTTTTATGTTGAAGATCAATACTATACTTGTACAATAGAAGGAAAACAAAGAGTATACCAAACCAAAACACAGTCCGATACAACAATATGACCGCCATGGTTCGATGTGTTTGTTTAGAGCGTGAATTTTGGTAACCCTAGCAACGTGACGTCACACTTTAGTACTCAATGCTTTACAACGGAATAGTACGGACTGCTCTTTCAAGGCGCAATTCTGCAGCCATGCAGTTTACAATGATGAGTGGTGGTTAGTAATGGGGTTATGACACTGAGGGTGGTCACTGCCAGGGTTTCTATTTAGCGTCCTCAGTGGTTCTTTTACGTCCCTCTAGTATTGGTTAG
>JAUPMF010073693.1:7224-26978 GCA_031471435.1 Stomphia didemon | reverse complement strand
GCAGACCTTTGGTGACAAATGCCCCACCCCCGTAACTGGGCAACCTGACCAATCCCGACAAATGCCCGGGGGGGGGGGGATGCTGACACTTGGAATTGATTGAGACATAATCCATGTGGATATCTCTGGTCGTTTCTGTCAACTGAAAGCAAGTTACTCGTTATCCGAACCACTGACCGTAAATTAACCAACACAATAAAAAAAGTCCTAAAACCGCAAAAAAAAAAAAACTCGAAAAACCAATGTTTAAAAATTCAATTTTTTAAACTAAAATAAATCTATTCAAACCTGAAAGCGGCGAATCGTCATGGTGGATTTTTATCTCGATATTGACACAGCTCGAATCCCACTGCTATCGCCGCTCGTCGTGTGACCGCAATACATTGTTGTTGAACCAGTTACCGAGTTCCAAGCTCACCACCCCTCATCGAACATGCACGTTACATCATCGTCAAAACATCGAGCGCAATGATGTCATTATCACTGTCCAGTGCGCTTGAAAGAAGCACCATGAGCCGCAGCTACACGGCCGCGACGCTGTTTCCTAATTGGCTGGCTACCTCAGAATCAATATTGAAAACTTGAGAGTTTTTGGTCGAAAGGTTCAAAAAAACATTGATGCTGTACATGGAAAAGTAAGAAGATTTGATTTCGTCCTGTGAGGAAGTTCGCGCGGGGATCTGAAAAAGCACGCTGTAAGTATGAAGTGTTTTATGTTCGCTTCGACAGTAAAAATTGTGAACACAGAAATGGAAAATGGAAAATCGCAGGTTTTGTCAGAGGTAAACACTATATGAGCACACGAACTTTACCAGGTAATTGAGCCATTGGATTTCTTCCCTTCAACGCAAAAGCTTTTCTTGATTTTTTTTATTGAGTCCTATGAATAAAGATAAAGATAAGAATATAGATGTACTGGAGTATTATCGACGAGAACGTGTTGATCTCTGCCAAGCCAACCGGCTAAGTACCTGTGGTCTAGCTGCACGGCCAACGGGACGCGAACTCGTGTGAAATGATCGCCAACCAAGACGGTTATTAAAACTTATATTGTATGCTCATCACATAGTTTAAATTCCTTATCCCCCAACTAAGGAAAGTGGTCACAAGTGCCCCAGAGATTGGGTCAGACAAAACCTCATATCGACCAACATGTGACATACCACTGGTTAATACAATGATCATTGCTTAAAATAGAACTGGGTTCACCAAAAACGCAAATGATTAAAACTTTATGTCAACAAAAAAAAAATTAAATTCACGTGATTTCTGTGGTAACCATTGTAAAATATTGTTTTCTTCAAGAGCTGAGCAGTTTTCCATCACCCGAATTTCCGGCGAAGTTCCGCACTGAACCATATTGATTTTCACAAGCGGTGAGTGTTGGGTCGGGCAGTGACTTGTAATATATAATTCTCTTTATAAAATATCACCCCTGGCTTCTAACCTAGGTGTTAAAAAGGGAAAAGTCTTCAATCTGTATAAAAAAGCAATTGAAAAGCACAATAATTATGGATTTGAAAAAACGTATTCAATTTAGGGTGTGGCTATTTACACGAATTTAGCAGTTTCAATGATTCCCACAAGGTATTTAAATCGTTCAAGAAACAAAATGCAAAAAAAAGAAAAAAAAAGACATTGCAAATAACTTAGCGATGGAGAAAATAAAGTACTAATTAAGTTTGTTGATGTGTTTTAGGTTGATGACAAACAGTCATGCTGAAAAAGTGGACACTGACCGTATTAATAGCTCTAGTTATATTCATCGCTACCAGACAATCTGTGCATGGCAAACATAACATAACCGCTGCCCTTTATGCGCTGGCACCGATCCCATACGCACATGTAAATCCACAATGGACACTATTGGACACAGTGGAGAGTTCAGGCTCAGATTTACCGCTGAATTGGCTTGTTGTTGCTATGGTTACGACTATTTCGGTTCTTGTTACGTGGATGAGATAGGAGGTTAAGAGAATGTAGGATATATTTTATAATTTAGCATTTATTTTTGTAGTTAATCAGACTACTTTGTTGCCATGGTGATATAAATGGAGTAATGGCATGTTTTTAAGGTGGCACCAGCCCCTACTGATTTCAAGAGACTTCACATGGTGTACATGTCGCTAGTATTGGAGCTATATGCCACTACCAAAGACAGTAGCTCAATTTCATCATAATGCATGTACATTATTGATAACTAGTTATTCAAGGAGATTATCATAAATGACTGCACCATTGAAAACAATGTAGAAATATGTAAAAAAAATCTGCTTTAGAAAACAAATTTGTATGAATATCAGGGGCCAGATTCATGAAGAGCTCCCAGTACATTCACCATAGACTGCAATTATACATAAAATACATGTTAAAGTATAGGTGAGCTTACAGAGTTAAGCAAAATTGTGAATAGTATGACAATCAATAAATCATGCCACAACAGGCATTTGTAGTAATCATGTGTGTACTGTTACTTTGGTTACTTTTCTGCCAATCAGGAGTGAGGAGAAAAAGGTATTATCAGAAGACTTCTGTGCACAGACTATTGATGCTAGATGAAAGAAAGCTGGCAACGGGCAGTATTTCTTGTGGTTTATATGTGATGCAGTTTATAGTACATGGAAAAATAATAAGTGCTTTTAATAGTTCAACTCAAAACTCTGGTATTTACAAATTCAATCTTTTACAAACAAACTACTTGGTTGAAACTCTCGTCCTTTTGTTCCATGAAAAATTAGCTCCATAAGATTTTGGTAAAACCGTTCTTTCTTGTTTATCATCCACTTCGTAGTTAAATCCTGACAGAAGAAAACAACAACAACGTAAGAATGGATTCCTGACAGGAACCCGATGTAGTTGGGATATCTCGATGACGTTAAACTTCTCCACGATCCACAGGAATTCCAACAAACAGTCAATCTTACCTTGGCCGTCTGCAAAAGCGATTGCATCTTCTTTAGACTGAAAGTCTATAGTCACATTAGACAATGGATCACCACTACCAAACAATAAAAAATAATTTATAGTAATAAAAACCCAAATACACTTAATCTCAACTCGATAATTAATAAAGTAAATAACAAAACCTATTTCAATATGTTTACCTTGACGCCCATCCCATTAATGGGTTCTCCCATCTTTCCATATTTTCAAACTCCATCCTCCAAATACGAAAACTTTGGGACCCAGATTGCATTGCATTCCGCGAAGGAAAGAATATTCTAGCTGTACGGTTTTTAAGATGCCATTCAGGTATGCCACTCAAAACAGCAATGCCGGTCTGGGTTGAACAACAACAGTCATAAGTCACCTCTATAGCGTAGTATGTAAAAGCAAAGAAGCAAACGTTTTCACACTACACGTAAAGGTTGTCTACCCCCCAAAAACATACTTGTTCATCTTCTCCTGCAGTATCGACAGCTGTTTCTCCTTTATCGACAATTATTTGATCTTTTTCTGCTCTAAACGTAGCTGCGCTAGAAGAAAAGGGACGTAGAAACGCTCTCAAAGACGGACGAACAGAACGACACAACAAGAAAGTCGCCATCTTGTGTCGATAACCGCATAGCACCATGGGAACATAGGTAGCCCAAACTAAGAATTTGTTTCCACAGGTAGCCCAAATTGTACAGGACAAATGTTCAGACTTTCGTTTATTTTCTCCAGTAACAATGGTTTCATACAACCTGAGCGGTAGGAGTTCACACACAACAGTTACTCATGGATTCAAACCATTTTACTCAATCACCAGTATTATTACATTCCAAATGTCATCCTGTAATAATATTATTACCATAATCTCATATTGATATGTTTTCAGGAACACCAATCCAATTTATCTACATCAGTCTTAACTTGAAACATCATAGAGCTTATTATTCCCAATAATATTTATTTCCCTAATTTCATGGAACTATTTAACATGTCAATCATCTAGTTCAGAATTTCTTACAAATTTTATGAGCACATTTTGACACTCATTAGTAATTACAGATTATTTCATTCATTTAATTTTCAAACCCTGTATATGTTATTAGACACATATATGACAAAATATATGATTTGCCCTTCTCATACTACTTATTATATGTTTGATATTTAATTACGTTGACTAAAAGGTCAGCAGATGGAGCTGTTCAAAGTGGCTCCACATAGTTAGCTGGAAAAAGGCCAGATTTGCCATTCACTGTTCCCTCTAGCCAATTCTCATCAATCCTTTCTGTGACAATGATGATATCACCCTCATTGAATCCTAGCTCACCCTCATTTTCTGCAAACAAAAACAAAATATAATCAGTTGAGTGACTCAGAGTAAAAAAACACTTGTTTTTACTCACTACTCAACGTTCCGAAATTCAAATGGCTTCTGTTATGTTCATATTTGAAAAGCACCATACAGTGACCATGATATTATCGATATTTATACCTGGTTCAAAGTCATATATAGCTTTGTATCTATTGTCTTGTGATTGTGCCCCTGGTGGTGGTGAAGGAGTAGATACAGCAGAAGCACCCCCTGCACCACTCCCAATGCTACTATTGTCCTCGTCATCATACTTTGGTGATATACGAATCCTCTCAGTCTGTGGTCTTGATGCAGCCTCAGATAACCTGAAATAACAATAGCATGGAAGTATATTATTCACCATTCCTGGATGTACTATATTAACATATAATATCAATACAAACAACTATAGTGAACAATCCGCACCGTAAAATGTGCCAGTAAGGTGTCGGTAACAGGTGGTAAGGTGTCGGTAACGGGTGGTAAAGTGTCGGTATTAAACGAGTGGTAAGGTGTCGGTAAGGTAACGATAAAGTGTCAGTACAAACCTATCCTTCAGTGTTGATACTAGGTTCTGCATGATAGATGAGCATTGGTTATGGTAGTCAAGAACAGCCTCTGCTAGTGATGCCAACTGACTTATCTGCTCTACCTACAAACCATCATATAGGTGGATAGAATAATAATATTATTTATGGAAAATTAAACATAATAATATTTTCAAAATAATATGGAAAAAGAATTTCAATTATTTCAAATTCAATATTTACCAAATAATTTTTGAGAATATATATCATAACTAAAACATGGCTTACATCACTTTCCAGCAAGTTTGACATGCTGTTCAAACATAAATCTTTTGATTCATCAAACTTCTCTTCTGCAATTCTGAGGTCCTCTACAGCAACTAGAAAATACAAAGAAAGTTTCTCTTAATATTACTGGGATATCGCCTGTTCTACATGGATTAATGTTCTATGGTTGTTACACCAGGTAAATTTGACGACATATCTCACGGCATAATGTACAGATTTCCACTCACTCTTGGTTGATTTCCTTTTCTTGCAATCAAAGTCAAGCCTTCTGCCCTGCAGCTTCTTACGATGATGCTACAAATAACAAAACCATTATTATAGCCACACAGAAAAACTAAGTCATAAACAAACTCACAAGAAAGTTAGAGACTTTAATGTAATTACCATTATTTCTTTGATATCCTTGGTTTCTAAAAGAGTCAACGGATCCAAAAAGGATTGCTTCACAGAGTTATCTAGAGAATCTTTGACCTCGGCCAACTGATGGAAAGTTTCTCCTGTGTCAACCATTGATTGACCTAACAAAACAATTAATTATTTGTCCTCAAGGAACATTCAAAACAGTTTGAACTAGCAAGTTATTTTTTTAACATTCAATCAATCCTACAGCTCATACCAAAGAGAGAATCCTGTCCCAATTCCTGTCCACCTTTCACCATGGTTTCGCCAAGCGTTCCCTCTGGCTGGGGATATCTATTAGCCTGAGCTTCTCCACGAACCTTCTGTACAGCACCATACATGGATAACTTGGCACGAGCAGCTAATAGAGAAAAATAAACTACTCATTTATTTATTTTTAATTTTATTCTATTTTTTTCAGGAAGTAAATTGGTCAATAATAATCTTATTGACATTGGTTCTGCCCGAGTGACAGTCAAAGAGCTGATATTGCACATAAATAATTGGTTTCATTTCTAAGACTACTAATGGACCTGGATTGGGCTGAAGGTACTCTTTAGTCCTGTGTAAGACATCCTCTACAAGCCTTGCTGTCACGTCAGTTTTCTGAGACAGTAAAGAAAGAGAAAGTATTAGTTTTACCTTCAAGTGTATAAAGAAAAATGTTAATGACATGAACAGCTGCAACATATTTAATGAACGTTACAATACTGGCTTTTGACATTGTTCAGATGGGGAAATAATCGTGAACAAACGACAAAATGCGAGAGAAAAATTAGAGGAAAAATTAAGGAATCAGTTAATTTCGATACATTAGCATATTTCATTTAGAAACAATGGAAACTACTATCGATTACAAAATAAATAAACAAAAACAGAAACTTGCTAATTCGTTTCTTTCGAAAACGAACCAAGAGATTTGTGAAGAATTAAAGGTGTGTTGCTTTAATAAAGCCATTATAATCATGGATCATATGAGTCATCGATTGTACAATCCATGTCATGGTGTGACGAGCGTTCATATTTGTGAATACGACACTTGGCTGGGATGCTGCTGAGAGTTAACAATAACATGACTGTTTAACGATATATCTATCCGAAAATAAGACGCTGCAATGAGGTAATCACATCTCAATAAAAATAGAGATCGGGAGATCAGAATAAGTGTAAGACAATACTTGTACAAGTTCGTACTCACCCTTTCGAGCTCTATAAAGTCTTCGTCGTGTTGAGATCCTTTCGCACTCCCAATCTTCTCACTCATGTACTAACAACACAAAATAGAACATGTTGAAACACATATAACAGGTGATGTTAGGTTAGTTAGACATTGAGTAGAAATACACAGAGCAAAAAATTGCTTTGTACACACGTGAAGTATAATTCACTATGAAATTTGATTAGCGTGTCACATGTTAAATCACCTGGTTGGCCTTGTTGATCTGCTTTTTGAAGCCAGCAAACGACATATTGAGTTGTGATACTACAACCCTTGCAGGACGTTTCCTCTAGATTGTCTAAATGGACGAATGAAATTAATAACCGGGGTTTGTTTCTGGCGGAAACCGATGAGGATCAACTTGCAACAGAACTGGCGCAAAAGTGGCGCACTTCCGAAAAGAAAACTGGGTACGAGTCATGTGACTGAATAGGTCCCAGTCCTTCCCTGTTTACAAGATGGCGGAAAATAAAGTGACAAGAAAAGCGAACATATATATGGAGTTCGCTCTTTAGTTCAACGGTACAAACAATGTGCACAAATTGGTGCTCGATGATGTGCGCCGTCTGCCGTATTGGCTGCTACCGAGTAAGATTTTCTACCAAATATATTTTCCTCGATAAGTAATGTGTAGTTTACATGGTTGCCAAGGTGAAGGAAGAAACAGTAGTCTATTGTTTTTCCATATGTTAAAAGCAGCAATGATATGTTGTTGTTTTATTCAAATTTATTTTATTTTTTTTCTGTATGTCAAGAAATCAGCTGTGTTTTCAGAACACCAAGCAAACTCCTGACTACTTTGTTTTTTAGTTTGCATCCTTCTGAAGTTTCGAAATTCGAATTAGATTTGACAAATGTGAATGTTACATCTATCTTTATGCGTGACCGCGTGACCTGGTGGTGGGGTTTCACATATGAATGTATCAGGCTCTTCAGAGTGTTTCAAAAATCCCCCCTTTTATTATGGGTGTGGCTCACCCCTCCCCATGGCCAGGCACCTCAGCAACCTGCAGCCACACCCTTTCCCTTTGGGGAGAATTATCTTTTCCCACAGGGCTGAAATATGAAAATTAGTGCTTAGTTTAAAATTAATGATTTTCTAAAGTATTTTATATTGTTGTATATGTGAGCAACTGCTAATAACAGTTTCTCCCGTAGTGTTGTCAGTGGGTAAGAGGTAAAGAACCAGAAGCTCTCAGACCCAGTTATTTTGTGCTCATGCTAGGTCTTAGTCAGTCTGGTAAATCAGTGATCTTAGCAAAGCTGGGATCAGAAAACACAGATGACATTGAACCTACTAAAGGTATGACTCTGCAGGAAAAACAAGTTATATTTCCTCTCCAATCACTTAATTCCTTCTAATATTTTTCCCCTATATTTTATTTCTAATATTTTTCTTCCAATATTTTCTTCCAATATTTTTCTACCCATATATTTTCCCTTACCATATTTTTTCCCCATATTTCCCTTCTCATATTTTCTTTCCTATAATTTTTCTTCACATAATTTCTTCCCATATGTTCCTTCCCATTTTTTCTTTTCACTCTTCTTTTTTCATATAATCAATAACAATGCTCATCATCACATTGACGTTTTATGCAGGTTTTTCAGTTAAGCCAGTTCAGCTGTCAAATGCAATACTGAATGTCAAGGAACTTGGAGGTAAGACAACATTTCCACAGGTCTCCATATTGCATGTTTCTTGACAATCGAGTATGATTGACAGTCTCCATGGAAACAGTTAAAGTCCTGTTCATTTCCTATCAGGTGGAGATGGTGTTCGTAAGTACTGGGAACACTATTACGATGGGTCACAAGGGGTGGTAAGTTTCCCAAGCATTTATCACTTTTAAAACCATACAACTCTTTGTGACTAGCTATGACATTTTGATCATTTTGTTTTGTTTTAGATTTTTGTTATAGACAGTACAGACAGTGATGATGATCTAGAACTAGCAGCAAGGGAGCTACAAACAGCTTTGTCCCACCCTTCCCTCAGAAATCTGCCACTTTTGGTGCTTGCAAACAAACAAGATAAAAAAGATGCTAAGTCTCTTGAACAGGTAACAACAACACTGTCACGCAAACACTGAAAGGTTAGGTTTTGATCATTCTTTTTGTTGGTTTAATAATTCCAGTTGGAAGAGCTGTTAAACTTGAAAACCATGGCACGTAACAGAGAGTTGCTCACGAAGTCCTGCTCTGTAGAGAAGATAGATGACATCCGTCAAGTCTTGACCCAGTTTGTAGACAAGATAGCAGGTCCAGTTGTAGAAACTCAACCAGATAACAGGCTCTAAAAGGCTAAGCATGACACTTGTACTTATATCGATTGTAAGCCATATTTTACTCTATTGCAGATAAACATTATTTATAAAGACATTAGCAGAATTGTTTGAATTTGTTGTAGTGGTGGTCTATGAGATTCGATTTTACAGTGTACTAGGTTAGTTACATTACCTAAAACATTCCAAAGATATCGTAGTTCATCAGTTTTCAGTAACTTTCCACACTTTATAAATCTGATGAAACGCTCCTGCTCGTTTATTAAACAGAACTACAAGGGATGTTCTCCCTCAAACGTGATCCAAGATATAACTTCTAAAACCAGATACTTGCTTTAATTAATTTGCTTAAAGATTGGATTACTGAATACCAAATACAATGATTATTTACAATGGTACAGCTGTACTAGATGGACGGACCATGGTAGTAATTAGCTCATGTTTTAATGTACTGCTTAATCAAGACAATAAACTCAGTTTACATAGTCTGTATGTGATTGCAACAGGTACATCTACATACTCTACTATGGCTAATCATGTAAATATGTTGTCTTTATAAATAACGTCATGTATATAGCATAAGTCAACAAGTAATAATTAATCTCGTTACATTAAATGATATGTGTTTTTTATAATTCTCTTTGCTTTGTGGCAAGAGGCAGTGCCAGCAACCTAAAATCTTGTCAGTTATGACAATGCAATAGCTGCAAAATGTGTCAATGTTTGCTCAAGTACATAGCTGCAACAATCCCTCCGAGCACAACCACAGTAGCACCAAACACCAGTGACCATGGGAAAAACTACAAACATGGAAAAGATTGTTAATCAACCACCCAAAGTCCCAGTTTCAATCATGTAAAAAGTATTTCAAAAAATATAGAATCCTACATCCCATTCTGAAATAGAAGCTTGTTCTAAATGAAGTAGTCAGTACAAGAACAGAGTTAAGTGACTTAGATTGAATGTGATGTTCTCCTTACCCTTGTATAAGGAAATAGAAGATTGCATTAATGGGAGAAGTTAGATGTTGACCAAAGTCACTTATGCATTTCTTGCACTGACCCCTTCAAATGTACTCACAGAGTTCTTTGGCTTTGTCGATTCCTTCCCTGCCAGCCCTCCTACCATCCTCTCATACATGTTTCTCTCCTTCTGGTTCTGAACAGTAAGTCGGCGTTTAAGATTTGCGAGCTCAGTGAGAATGGTTTTGTTACCAGGTTTGATGTTGCTTGCTTTCTTCAGGTATACAAGAGCCTCCTCCAAATCCCCCTGAGCAGCAAGCACCTACATTCACAAGTAGAGAGTTGTAATAATATAAAGTTTTTGAATTGACCATCACAATCTGGCAATAACATAATACACTAGATATTTTCTCTCTGACAGCTTTTTGTTTGGCTCTGTGTCGTTGTTGCTATAGGCAACAGCCTTTTTATATTGTAACCATTCTATCCAGGCAGACTACCCACATACCTTGCCCTTCCTGAACAGGGCTTTGAGATTATCAGGGTCAATGTTGAGCACTTGCATACAGGATGCTAGAGCTACAGAATGTGCCTTGACCTAAACGGCAACAAACAAAATATATTACGTTGTATATCATTTTTGGAAAGTGTAATGTTTGTTTCAATGATTGCTGACCTTGAGTTGAGCTGCTGCAAGGTTATTCCAGCATTTCACCTTGAGATCTTGTACCGTCTAGATTTAGAGAAAGACACGTTATTATGACAACCCAAACAACTGAAAGGAGTGGGACTGTGCTATAGTATAGAGCTGTAGCTGGGTTGCTTAGGGTCATGGTTTAAACACTGGCCTGTTTCATACCTCTCCAGTTGAGGGTGTCAGATACTTAATGGCTCTGTTCAACATAACGTGAGGTAATCAACCATTAGTATTCATCTAATACATGTTAAAGAACTCATTATTAATGATTTACAGATTTACTGATTTACATGAGCTTTGCCTACAAACCTTTGGTAGCAGTTAATCGCTCCTGAAAAGTCACCTCTAGTATAAAGATCATTTCCAAGCTTCCTCTTCTTGTCGCTACAATAAGAAAAAAATTAATACATAATCAAAATACATTTACACAAGCTTTCTGTATACATATATATACATATATCCCTCACAACCTTGAAACATGCCTGAGTACAATCATGTCATGTCACATGGGGAAATGACCAACAATAATTGCAGTGCAAGCTAAGTAAAGTTACTGGAATCAATATGATCTTAAAAGAATAGGGTTTCTAGGAAAATGCCCTTCTCAACTCTGCAGCACTGTTTTAGTGTTTAGTGTAACAATGTCACTAACATACCCAATTTTTATTCTTTCTCCATTATCCATCGTGTCCATGTCAGGGCCATCTCGCACTGCTAATAGTTCTATCTCATATGTGATTTTGGCATTTGGTGGGATTTTCTTTTCACCACTACTTGGATAAAATGCCATAAATCTCCATGAATGTTGATAAATCATGTTAAATCACAATTCTAACTAGAAGAGAATCCAAAAGCAAGTGTAATATTATTCCCCCCACACACTTGCAACTACTTAAGTTGCACGCTCACTGTGACAATCACCATCATATGTACATTCATATTTAAAGTTCATATAGACCATTTCACACAAAAGTGAAAGGAAACAAGATAAAAATACACATAGGTAGACAATAGTAAAGTCAATTCCAGGTTTGCTAACCTGCCTTGTTGTCCATATGCATATCTAGCATCAGTCACTAATTCACACACTTCGTTCAGTTCAAACAGAGCCACTGCTACATCCCATGCTAACAACCAATCATTGATATATGATTATTATTACATCATGGTGATATTATATCCTTTATGAATAATTATCTAAGAAAGACAAGCAAGTAAAACTTGAGTAAACATTGACTGTGCAGAATTACGAATTATTTTACTAATAATCATTATTTTTCTCACCTTGTATGACTTCTCCATCTCCAAGAATAAACTCCAAACACTGATTCCAGTCTACAGGGGTTCCATCCTCTAACCGACCAGCTGTGCTCATCATAACAATCTGGCCTCTTTCTGGTCGAGTGTCACGTCCTTTTCCAGGTCGCATTATCTGTTAAACACCAAAATCTCAGAACATTTCTTTAGATTTGAAACTTATTCAATTATATGAACTTGATCTAAACTACTTGTAGTACAACAGACTTACTCGTCTTTTCAGTAATCCGTTCCCCAATATATCCATCCAATTATCTGACATCTGGCTTGAGGTATCATCTTTGGCATCATCTGGTACTTCCTTTGGAATCTCTGCAGTTCCATCCTCACTTTCAGATGTCAGAGCTTCCACAGTAACTTCATTCTTGATTTCCCTACACTCAGCTTCGGATTTTGCATCTGGTGATTTATGGCTCCCATGGTGTGCCTGCCCCAATGTCGAGTCCCCATCATCATCTTCACTCTCTGATGTTTCCGCTCCACCTGTAACTTCAGACTTGTGGCTTCCCCCTGACTGGGCAACTTTTTCTTTTCCTGCACTTGTTGGGTTTCCTCTATGCTCGGGTGGAGTTATGAGGAGTTCCTGAGCTCTTTCTGTTTCAATCCCTGATGGTGTTTCTTCATCTATTTTACTTTTTTCGCTTTCAGGTAATATTTGCATTTCATTTGTGTCTTTTTTCATGACAGGGTTGTCATCTTTCTCATGGCCATTTTCACACCTGCTGTTCAACGTTTGTTGTCCTGCACTATCAGCGAGCTCAATGTCTCTACTATTTTCACCCACAACGTCCTCATTACTTACATTACTTGAACCTTTATCGAGTTTCTGGGTTGAAAACGGTTCTTTTTCCAACAGTTTATTGACGCCATTATGGCTTGAACTTTCTCTTTGGCCATTTTCCAAACTCCCTTGGACTTTCTCTTGGTCGTTCAGCTTACCAAAGTCTCCAGCATCAATACTATCTTGTTTGGGAGTTGATGTTTTTTTTCCATCATTGATGTATTGTGTTGTGTGGTTGTCTGTAGTATTCGTTTCGTTATTGCCCAGTTCTGTCTGCACAGCGTTCGTCGCCATATTGGACCAAAAACCAAGTACAGTACAGTTCACCTCGCAACTCGTTATTTCAACGATAGTGACAAAATCTAGCAGATTCTTCCGAATTTGGGCTGCTAGCTTTATATGAAAGGATTCACAAGAAAAAGAAAAGGAAGAAGAAAGAAAAAAGATGCAGAGGGATGAACGATGCTGGGACTGATCTGAAGCGGCGTCCACCCGCGTGTACGTCACCACAGGGAACCCAAACACCGATCATTTGAAACGTCAGTATGCATACGATGACGACGATGATTATGCTCATTTAGATACTTGGGTTTGAGAATTGCTTTCCGAATTCACCCACTAAAACTGAAGAAATTACTTTTATTGAATCTATAATTTTTACCATTATTTTTGACTTCCTGCATATTTATTACAATTTCAAGCAACAGTTCATTGCGGAGACAATTGCCTGAAAGCAGAGGCTAAGAACTGGAGTTCTACAAGAAGTTACATGTATGCCATGCCTTTATGCTATTTCTCAGGAAAAGTGCTGAGGTCAAGGGATAAACAGTTGTAGTTATTGACGTCATGATGGTTGGTGACGTCACTTCCACGTGACCGTGTCATCTGACCTTGGACCAACATCACGAGATGCCATTACATCATAATCACATTTCTCAGTCACCCGGGAAAATAACGATTAAAACACTAAAACATGCCTTGGTTGGGATAAGATTTTTATTAAATATATTAAATCGATATTATAATATCAGGTATGATTGTACGTATATGGATCACAGACTTACAGACTGGCCACCAGTCACTCGTAATCAACTGACAGGACGTTAAACGACATGCTGTGCTATGAGGAATTATTCCCAAGATATCCCATTACGTAGACTATTAATCGGTTTTCTTCGTATCAGTAATACTAGTACTGTAATTACATTACATTAACTCAATGATCAATTATAACGTTTGATGCAGATATGCATTGGAAATATAAATTTTATTAAAAAAAATGAAAAGAAGTGTGAAGAAATAGTTAAAAAAAGAGAGGGAAAATTATGCTATTTTTAGACGATGATGGTAACAAATAATCATTTGTCAATAATTAACGTTCACGTGCGGGAATATTATCTGTACAGTTTAGGTTCATTTTGACTAGACTTTGAAGAGATAATAATCAATCTAGCCGAGAAGAAAACAGGTTTTGTGATTCGGGAATATAAAAAAAAACATTTTGTAGAGCTGTATTTTGTAGAGCAACATCATGACAGATCTTTTGCACATTTGCCATGTGCCCACAACACAGTGAAGTGGCGATAACAGGGTACAGAAAACACATCAACAGCAAACCAACAACGACTTATTGACTCAATATATATTTATTGAACATAACGAGATGACACTGGATTAACCGGTATCAATGGCGGCGTGTCATGCACTACGCATGCGCCATACAAACAACGTTATACGTCCAGGCAAGCGGCGCACGGGACTTAAGAGTGCGTGACCTTCAACGAAAACTTCACACGAAATATGTTCGAATGACAGGAAATTTCCGGCCAGAAATCTCGAGTTATTTGATGAATGAGATAGTGCGACTTGCAGTTAGCAAGCTTCATATCGGTGCAAGGTCAACACGAGCACACCAACAGATGACACACATATTGAAATTGTCCCACTGGATTCCATTTTTAACATGTTTAAACTTCTTCTAACAACCGATCACAATCGTACGGAAGCACTTTACAAAAACTGTATAAAATGTTTAAGACTTTAAAACTAGTACTAACCTAATATGAATATATTATTATAAATGTAGAGCTGAATAAAATTCATTGTAGATATAAATCCGATTCGTTTTTCATTAAGAACTGTTTCTAAAGAGTGTACTATAAACTATTTCTCACGATACCTGCTGCGTTATGAGAAACCAGACGTTTTACGATTTTCACTTTGACAAAAATGTCAACGACTTTTCTACAAGACCAAATGAGATCAGGAAGTGAAGACCTAATAAAACGGTTTCATTAATTTCCAGTACAGACGGAAATATTATCAATAATTGTCATTCTTTTCGCATGACACAGCTCGTTATCGGTACTAACTAAACTAATCAATACTCAGTCCCAATCCAATCGATAATTATACGTTTACCATTCGTTACTAGCTTAACCAATATGGTTGAATACATTGCTGGAAAGTTCGAGTTCACTGGCCTAAGCCTCACTTTCCAAAGGTATAAACTAACAAATCACAGTTATTTTTAAAAACACTTATTTCCTTGATAAAATATATATATTTCTTGAGGACTATGCAGTTGAGTTGATTACTGCACGAACCATCTGTGGCCTTCCACAACTTTTTTCTTCGAAGTTTTGAACAACAAAGTACCTGAGTAAGTTGTGGGTACCTCGTACAAGAGTGCAAATGCTTTGTGGGGTTAGTCCTTGTTGGGATTATTTAGTGTAGACAATAGCTGCAAATGCACCAAGTCCCAGAGTTGTGGCCGTGACTAAAAGTCCTTTCCACAGCAACTTTTGTGTTGGTGTAGACGCGATGTTGAAATCTGGATTCTCTAGCTTACTCTGCAGAGGAAAAAACGCCAAAAAATTACTAAAAGTAAAGATGAGGAATAATGTCATGTGAGCATCTTATGCCAACGATCAACATGGATCAAAATAACCGCACGATTTAGGTGTTCAGATATTTAACCTTTGAAGGTGTGGTGGGGAAAAGGTTGCCATGTAAGGACTAGGACATTGTTAACAACCAAACAATGCAGCAAGCTGGACAGAACCCAAAATAAAAATCCCTTGCTTGGCAAAAACAACTCATTCCACAAAGCCAGAGATATGCGAGGAATTCAGTTATCTGTGTATACAGAGATTTTTCCTGTTTTATTAGTTTCTTGTTAAATTTAAATAAAAACAGGATGAGAAATATACAAGTAAACAAACAAAAAATGTCGGCATTTCCCGCGAAAATTAAATAACATCACGTGACAGCCGAGTTTGTGACAAATTTCTCGCGACTGATAAATGAAAAAGTGATGGAAAAATATGGACATAATCGATCAAATTTGCTTTGGTTTGTAAAACCCGACGTCAATGAGAAGTACAGATTGTTGACAGGCTTCAAGGCCGGCGCAAAAATATTATTAATGATCAGTTGAAAAAACGAGATGATCTAGCAAAAAAAAAACTATAGCGTGGGAAAAATACAAAAATGAAAAAAAATGTGAACCATAAATCATAGGGAAATGAGTTATCAAACAGAGATATTGAGAGATGTTAGAAAAGGTAGTTCAGTTTTGTCTGAGAGCTCTTCAAGCCCTCTGTGATAACAGTCCAGTTCGCAAAGCTAGTCAAGCAGCGCACTAAACATTCAAGAAATTCTTTTAGCATTCAAGATCGTAATCTGGTACGCTGGGAACGGAAATTAAGCTACAGCCACTGCTTCCTCTACTGTAACGAGCTTGCCAGTGTAGCTAGTAATCTCACGATAGAGAACTAGACTATTTCCGCTACTTTGTGGATAAACCAGTTAGATTCAAGACATAGCTTGATCAGCATGACCAGGACAAAATTTCGTTATTTTCTGGTCTGGAATCAGCTGAGTTGCGCTGGACGCGTTCCATGTTACGTGATAGTCAGTAGAGTCACATGAGGGCCCTTCCCATATGTCTAATGGGAAGCCTTACACGAATCGTATCATTCCCAACATTTCCCGGATATTTTGTTCAGTATTGTGCAAATGTACACAAAACGAACGAGTATTCCATGAACTGCATTTCCAATGTTCGTGTAGGTTCTGGTGCGTGAAGATATGTAGTGTAATCTAGTTTGAAGAATGCCGGCTTGATTCACAACATCATCCAGAACCATTAAAACCACTGCGAGTAATCTTCAACCTCGTTACATACACAAATAAAGGTAGAAAATAGTAATGAAGGCAACGAGAGCGCGGCAACATAATATGTCAAAGCAAAAGAGAACAATACCTAAGGAATCACGTAATAACATATCTGATATCTGTGGTTAGAGGAAATTTGGAACACGTTTTTTTGAGATTCATTCTGGGTGGTCAAATACATTTCAGCTATGAAGTTCTGTTCATATCGACGAACATACGCAAACACAGTTTAGTTGTGATTACAGTGAATACACAGGTGAGACCAGAAAAATTAAATGAAGAATTAAAGGCAAATATAAATACAAGGTACCCGGGAAGGTGAAGGAAGGTGTGAGTAAAATTGTTTCTCTTGGAGGATTGGTTTTAGCAGGTAAAATGAATCGTAGTAGACGTAAATAGATTTCATTTGTAGTATTACTATCACACACTACTCACCCAGCCACCTTCGCGTTTGATCCACGTACTCAGCTTCTGCTGTACGAAAAGTGCTGTCCAATTCACCACACTGTTCACCATGTGAGGTGCACCTTTGTTTTGGAAATACTCGGCCACTTCCACTGCAAAGGCATAGAAGGTTACAATACGGCCCCAGTTGATCGAATCCACGAAAAGTTCGTCTGCTATAGCAAAGAATGTCGCCTGTGCTGTATCGTCGGTGAGGGAAATACGATGACAACTGCCAGCTAAAAGCAACTTTTTCTCGTTTCGTAGGTTCGACACAAGAGTCTTGAAGGTCCAAGCCAAGTCTGAAGGACATTCCACATTCGGTCTAACCAGACTTAGAATGGCATATCGAGTAAGGGACTGTGTTTCATCGGCCATGTGAGTACTACGTGATGTGATGATTCCTATGTTCGGTGCTATCACTGAAGCCATTCAAAAATCCCCCAGAATCGCCTTGCAGTCTAGCCTGTTCACTGTAGCATCAGTCTGTAGAACTGTACACATCAACGTTCATTCAATCTCTCTTTGAACAGGAATGTGCATTAGCGGTAGGTCAACTTTAAACACGATACAACCTGCAACCTGTGTTTATAAGTCGTCCCACGGACCGGAAATGAGAGACTGAAGGCCGTCGCTGATTGGCTGGAAGACGAAGGGTGGGGAAATGACGAGGGGATTCCAAACATGGGATAAAAGTGATGTAATGCCTAAAACGAAAACACGCAACATCGATCAGGGATACAACCTATTTATTATGCAGACTACTTGTAGGGGTATTGAAGCTCGCTAATACGGAAAAACCAGTCGAGAGCTAAGAGCACAAGGAAGTAAGAAAGCGAAAGGGAAGTCTTTATTGGAGGAATAAAACAAGGTATTTTAGAACGATATGCGAACCTAATTATCGAGCTAGCAGCAGGAAAATAACCAAGACAGGCTGATACAGACTGAAATTCACTGATCAAACACCGGCGAACATGCAGTTGAGAACATTATACGTACTTTTAGTGAGTTTAGTATCTGTAATTTGCATCTGCCGTTGAAGTCTATTACAGTGTTAGAAGATACGAATTTCTATTTACTTTATATAAAAAAAGAATACAACACTAAAATGTTGTTTAACAAACTGGAGATTTAATAAAATATAATCGAAAATAAAACTGAACCGGTTCTCGTGTTACACCATTCAAATTTTAATCCAGTGAATGTTGGTCCGTGGCGGTATAAACCGACACAACAAATCACTTAACGTTACAAAAACATTATGAATAGCAGCTCGTTAAAAGGGATAATCGCAGATTAATTTTCGTATATGTGTCAGGAAACACTTGGCTTTGGTTTGAGTTTAAACCAAGACATTTATCTAAGTAAATATTATTTTTCTGTACTGCATCATTTGTTTGTTAATCAACAACTTTGGTAACTACTCTTTTCAAGTCTACAACATATTCTACTTCTAAATAAGACTTAATCGCATTAAGTTAGTACTATAATTAGTTGGTAAAATATTGAAGAAATTGATTTCAGAAAATCTTACTCGTTCTATGGTGATATCTTATCGTAAATTATTGATATTTTTTCAACAGATTGACTTGAATATTTCCTAGGATGGGTTGCCATCCAGCCCCAAGCAAACAAAGTGTGACATCAGAACAATCTAATCAAGCTGAACAACAAAGAGAAGGAACTAGGCCATTACATTCTGTAGATTACATCACAAACCAACCAAACCAAAGACTACAGTTACAGCGAAGAAATGCCTTAGTCAATCTCCATCTCTCCCCACTTACAAAAGCTGCATTGGAAGTTGTACATATGTTACAGGTTATTGGAGACAATGTACAGCGAAGAAGCTCAAGCCAAAGTAGTGAAAGTCAATAATTACAGTGTGTTTGTCTTCTTGAACATTTTCAACCTCCTGGGTAGATTGTTATGGAGACAAGGGAACTATGACATTGGACTCCAACACAAAAATAAACAAATATCAAGTAGTAAATTTATGCCAAGCCATGAAATATGTGTGATCACAAAAACCATAATTATACATTATAATACACGGCTTTGGTTTCTCAATAAACTTACATTGTTGTTTTATAAATATTTGATTGTAATCAATCACACAACAAGTATAATTCTCCCAAAATGAAGATACCAGTGCCAAATAATATTATTTCTAAAAAATATATTTGTAATATTGAAATTTTCATATGTTTTTGCATCGTGCAGAAAAAGTTTGAGCTAATTTGTTAGTCATGTTAATAATTTCAAAGAAAATGTTACAATGTAAAAACCTAGAAAGTTGAATATTTATTGTAAAAAACAATTTTTTGAATGACCCACAGTGCATATATTTTTACATTGTATTATTTCTCAA
>JAUPMF010073660.1:1436-13414 GCA_031471435.1 Stomphia didemon | reverse complement strand
GATTGCATCAAATAACTTATGAAACAAGCGGATTGCATTTATTGACAGCTAATGATGATGATGGTAGTAAATAGGCTAGGCATTTTAAAACCGTGCTAACATGATAAAGGAGCTAGTGTCTCGAGCCAGAATCAATTTTTCTAAAGCAAATCAAGTTAATTCCTATAAAACATTCTGGCATTTTTTATGCTTTTTACATCGTCAGACAAGATTTGACACAATGTCAAAAGCTGTTGAATGTAATAAAGATAGACTGGAGATAATAATTTAGATCTGATAATACTATAATACGTACATACACTATAAAACTTATTACAAATTATTTCGTAAAACCTATATCGTGCGCACCTAAAAAATACACCAGTTCGTAATTATTGATGTCAACTCGAATTTAAAATAGAGTACAAATTGATTTTCATTCAATGTTCAAAATGAGCTCAATCGCTCTGTCCCGCGAGGCTGCATTAGCCGTCCCGTTCTCCTCTCGAGGGTCAGTCAATATTTTGTGATATCGGCCGCGCGAAGAATGGGTCGAGGGTACGTCTTGACTGACATTAAGGCAAAGTGGGACAGCTGGCAGTTCAATCTGCACCCTTGTCTTAGAGAGAAAACTGCTGCTTGTGGTTATGCCTGCATCTTCACTATGGCTAGTGCAATTGAGGTTCAGTGCATTAGAACCCGTATAATATTTCTTGAAGTCAGACGCTACTCTCTGGCATAATCTTGCACTCTATAATCTTACTCTCTCTATTCCCGTACACAGTGATTGGTTTAAACGGTATGTTCTTCTCCACGTACTGGCAGAGACTGTCGTAGGCGTCGGGGTAGTCGCTCTTCATCCGAATTCCGTACAGTTTTAAACCTTTTGAGATGATTCTACAGTAATGCCTTCTCGCTTCCATGTCGTTGACAAACTCGTGTCGGGAGCACTTCGGCAAGTAGAAGACTTTGACTTCGCTAGTGGTGTCGGGAATCCTAATGTTGGGCCGCTGTTCGACTAGGGAGGTACTCAGGGGAATCTTGACACACTGCAATACGGTACTAAGTTTATGTCGAGGTACAGGGTGCTGAGGAAGATCTTCAATTCTCCCAGCGACGATGGCCAAATTCAACACGAGCTCTTGCTCCGCGTCATAGTCTTTAACCTGTTGCAGCAGGTTAACTTTATGCTTGCTCACAACTCCCTCTCTCGAGATATCGCGGACTGTCGAGTACGAGGGAGGACTTGGAAGGAGAACACACCCACTTGTCATGAACTTACGCGCTTGTTTAGGCGATGCAAATGTAATCATCACGCACCCGCGACCTTTTCCAGTGAAGTTTTTCGTCGCTATCTTGGAGAGAAGTAGTCTAAGATTCTCTTTCTTATGGCAGAAATACACAAATGATCTCATGTAGCTGTTGATTCGGCCGAAGTAGCAGACTTTCTTGTGTTGTCTCCAGTGCGCGCACCTGCATTCGCGGCTGCAATAATACGTATAACACGACGGACATGAAGTAAATGATGTCTTGTCGTGGCCACGAACCGACTCTTCGTTCACGCAGTGAGTGTTGTCACAAGTGATTACGGTGACATCGTCTTCGAAGCCCCCGCCAAAAGGTGTTTCCCCGGCATACGAAAATTCGGACATGGGACTGGAAGGTCTTGTTGATACGTCGTCGGGGACGTCTTCCGTGTCCGACAATAAAGACAGGAAACTAGCATCGACACTCTTTCCCGGTTGAAAACGATTGGAGGGAAACAGAAAAATCTCAGAACCGACACTTTCGTTCTTGCAAAGGTTCGACGTATCAATACCAGCGGTCTGGCTAAGCCACAGTCGAGTATGCGCACTAAGACGAGAGTGATAAGGAACTGTCTTTGACTGGTCATCAGAGTCATTCTGTTGGTGTACATGTAGATCAGGCATCGACTTGTGACTGTCTGCCATTTCTTTAAACGTTGTTACCGGCTCTATGCTGCGCTCTGGACCGCTGTCTCCATAGTACACCGCACTGGGGAACTCCTTTCCATCGGTATTGCCATGAAGGGTGTGTTCGTGAGATTTCCGTTCCTTCTCGCGGCTGCGCACTGGGACAAAGGCCGACCTTCCGAACTCTCTTGTCGTCACCTGACTTTCCGAATGTGCACGCCGTGTTATTCGCTGCGGTGTTCCGTACGAGGAATCCATTAACAAACTGTTGCCTTCCGCAGGATTTTGATGCACATGTCCAGATTCCTTCGCGGCTTTTCTGGAACTTGGAGAATTTTCTTGTTGGGATTCTTCCGATTTCAGGCGCTCCGGTGTGCTTGTTAAGCATGGAGGGGGGAAGAAATGGCTCAGCTCTGGGTCACCCCGTTCTAGTGATGATATCGGTGTTGCTGAAGAAGAGTCTGATGATAGGGAAGATCGTGTTGGTCGTACGGCTTCGAGTGATGACCGCGTATGTCTGTTTCGTGTCTTCAGTGGGACGCTGTTGAGGGAGGATGTCTCTGAATCAGCGTCGCTGCTGTATGTTCCGTCGGCAGAGTAAAACTGTTTCTGGACTGTGAGGTTTGCCTGTGGCGTCTGGAGAAAGACATCGTCGTCGGGGTCTCCAAATACAGGACTCTCATTCATTGGGACAGCTTGTATCACATGTACTTTAGCAATGTCCGTAACGACAGGCAGCGTCTTCCGCATGCTTCCAAGTTTGTCAGGTGTTGCGTGATTCTTTGTACTGTACATAGCTGTGCTATTTTTGATGCCACGTGCTTGACTAGTTGTCACAGCTCCCACCAAGTCCTTATCCGCAGAGAACAAAGCATCGAGGTCGGTTTCTTGTATTCCCGTGGACGTTATCCTAGTGGGTGAACGTTTCCCAAGCTTGCTCGATGTTACCACGACACTTCTCCTTGTCGTGACCTTGTTGTTGAGCTTGGTCATTACAGTCGAATGTTCAACATGGGAAGTTTTGGTCCTCAATTGTTGTTCTCTTGTACCGCTGCTTTTAGTGAATGCCGAGTTGTTAAGCAACGAATCCAAGTCTGTAACTTTAACGGCACGGTTCTCGTTTTCATCATTACTTGAAGAAGCTAACGATGCTTCTGAGGATTTTTCCAGCCATCCATCTTCTGTTATTCTGTAGTCATATTCAGAATCGAGTGACTGGTCCAAATTGTCCAACGGAACCTTTTGTCTTTCCGAGGGACAGCGTTTAGATGAAGAGATCTGTCTTTCTTTTTCAAGATTGGTGGTTGGTGCATGTCCAATTACACTGACTGTGGTTATCTTTTCTTCAGTGCCCTTCGATCCTTTAGGAGCAGATTCAAGCCATTCCTTCTTACGTTTGCTCATAGATATTTGGTGTAGTGCTGCTGTTTTTGTGTCAAGACTGACGAACTTATCTTCCTTCTTGGTCAGCGCATTTCCTCTCGTAGGCACAACAGTATCACGCTTTGGCTGCTTAGTTGTAGATTTGTCTTCTATTTCTCTAGAGAGCTTGGCCCGTGGAAGATGCTGAGTTGGTGATGTGGATGAAGAACGTTGCGACTCGGAGTCCGACGTGGCTGGACTTTTCCTGCTCAACGCAAATATGGTACCCGAGCGAACCGTAACTCTGTGACGAGTATTTTTATCCTTCTTTCTTGAGGAATCCACCAACGACAAAGACCTCTGTACTGATTTGTCCTCTTTAATCTCGAACTCTGATGATGGTAATGGACTGTGCCTACTCAAAGCGAAAATAGTTCCTGTGGGAGAGGCGGTGCGTCGGAAAGTAGCCTCCCGGGGACTTCCGATTTCAACTAAAGAAGACTGCCTCTCTATGAACTTTCCCTCTTTATTCTTAATCTCAGCATCTAACGAGGGAGTTGGACTTTGCCTGCTTATAGCAAATAGAGTACCTGTGGGGGAGGTGGTGTTGCGCCGGTATTTTGTTTCACGATTTCGGTGGATTGGAGATTGCGAAATCTTCTGTGCAGTTTCATCCCTGGTGATGCTGTACTCAGAATCCAATGAAAGTGTTGGGCTGAGGATATCCTTGCGGAATTCAGACTCTTTCGCTATAAGAGCATCACTGTAAGTACCTCGTTCGGCTCGAATCTCTACCGGAGATGGCACATCTTTGTTCCTGGACATTTGACCAGGAATAGGACTATGACCACTGATTGCAAATACAGTTTCTTTAGGACTGCGAACGCGTTGACCATCAAATGACGTCCGTCTATCTTCAAGCTCGTCCTTCTCACTTCTCCCCGTAAAAGCTGCATCTGTACTTGCACTGTTACGATATCTATCCATTCTTTCTGCAGATACTGGTAGAGATGGAGACGACTTATGATGATCAGATACAAGTGCAGAGCCACTTCCACTCACTGCAAATACAGCATCGCCGTCCCCTCCTTTCAATTCCGTCCGAGATTCCACATCTGTTTGCTGATCTTCTTCAGGACAGGAACCGATGCTACGGAACTTGAACACTTGTTTCTGTTGAACTGTAGAAAGTGAATCAATGTCGTTCAAAGACTTCCATCTTGCATTACCAGAAGATTTCTTCCTGACGTTCAAAATCACAATTCTTCGCTTGTTGGCATACACTTCATCGAAGGTGATTTTCGTCTTGAAGACGCGTTCGGAAGGTTCGGTAAACACACTGTCATCTGTCGACTCCTCGTCGGTATTCTGTTTCCCTAGAGGCGTGAAGTCATCTCCATGGGAACGTGAATCGACACTTCGGAGTTCACTGTAACTCTTCGTCAATCTTACGGGGAATTCTGGATGCGTATTTGGTGGTGAGACCTGACTGTTTTCATCACTTGACTCTGCGCTTTCTTTGCAATTGGGAGGAAGTTCCTCAGTTAACTCTTTTCTCACGCGATCACTCCGAGGTTTGTATTCATCAGACTTCTCTTGTCTTCCCGTATCCTGCTGTTTCTTTTCAGCGTCAGCGTCTTTCTTTCCCTGTGGTGTGTGTGATGTGTTCCTCGTTTCTATGGCGACGTGAACGACATCTTTTATCCTTTCTTCTTTCAATGGGAGTTCTTCTTCTTGATATTTCTTCAATAACAACTTAGTGTTGTTAGCATACCTACTCTCGTATCCTCTTACTCTTGGCTCAACTTTGCGATCACTATAAGTACGCTTGGTTTTGGAGTCTTTTGGAGTCAAATCGTGCCGTGTTGGAACTCCTGCAAAGTCTTTGTTTATTCTTGTAGTTGGCTTATCCCGAGAGACATCATCATATTCTAACAAAGTCCAGTCTAATTCCCTGGGTGTCATCCTCGCTGGAGTTACAATTTCGTCGTTGACTATCTTTTTACCATTCGTTTTATTTTTCCTGGGTAGTTCAATGTGGTATTTTAGGTCAATTCCTTCAGTCCTAGCTGTGCGCCTGTGTGCAGTAACATCGAGCTCATCCAGCATCATATCATCAAGCAAATTCTCCTCCCAGTTCACTTGCCTTGAATTTGAAACCTCACATGCAACAACCTCAGTTACAGCTTTTTCGACTACTCTCTGTTCACACCTTGACTGACTTGCGTTGTAGTTTGTGTTGCGTGGTTCACCATCCCAATTTGTTCCGCGTTCTTCTAGATTTTTTTCTTGAGATTTGGCAGCAGAAATCTGCTTTTCAGCCTCTATTCTTTTCAACCTGTTTGCAACTATCTGTTCTGCCTTTTCAAGTCCTGTTATTGGCTTGTTCTGATTTGCCACGTCAATACAACCTGTTATTCCAATTTTCAACCCGATGTGAGTGTCTGGTACATTACCGATCGTGATTAGCGTTTGGAGTTCCTTTTTTTCTGGGTTGAAAAAAACAGATTTTTCCATGTTCGTGTGAACATCTTTCCTCTCAATGCGATAACTCGGTAGACTTTCGGCACCGCTGTTTGTGTCCGACCCAAGATCTTTCCTAGCGTCAGATAATTCACTTGTTTTTATTAGATCGTTCTCTTCTGGTTTCATTGAAAGTTTTACATCTTCATCGCTGGCTGTTGTGCTATCCGACAAGCGTTTAGCACGAGCAGAATCCACAAGTTTGCTCACTTCCGGCTCTACCGGAAGCTCGTATTTCCTCGTAGTCGCTGTGGCTGTGATTTTCTCCTCCACATTAGATCGAATCGACGTATCGATTTGGTTTTTCTCGTCATATTTCCTGGAATTCAAAACATAACTTCCACCCGTGTCCTTCTTATCGTTTGCTTTCGTATTATTTTCCAACTGTTTAAAATCAACCGGCGCAGAGGTAGCGACGGATGTCACTTTGTCTCGCTTGCGTGACATCGAAGTTATATCCAGACCAGACCGATAATTGCGTGACGTCGTAGTTGTGTCACGATAGTTGTTCTCCTTCTTAACTTTCTTTCGTCCATAAACAACTTCGTCGTGCCTTCTTGAACTAACAGGTTGATGAAGATCAACTTTCTCTTGACTAAGTTCCCTCGAACTTATCATTTCATCTCGTTTCGTTTCTCTCGTCTGTAGCAAAGGCATTCTAGAGCTGCGAGACCCTTCCTCACCAGCTCTTGTCTTTGTCAAAGATGTGTTATCGTCAGCATTTGGTTCTCGAACATTCTCTTCTGGATTCATGCCATCCTTGGACGTATTTCCAGCATCGTTGCCAACGTCAGCACGAGTTAAATTGACCGTACCACGAGTACCCGTACTATTGTCATCTGCGGTGCTACTATTCTTAAATTTAATCCTTCCATCACTAAGTGTGCTTTCTAATCCAGCTATTGTCTCTGCGCATTCATCGGCTACCATTGTATGTGTCTTTTTATCCCCTCGTTCATAATTGTCCGTAATTTTACACTCATCATTCTGGGAGACATTTTTTATAAAAGACTTTTTGTGTCCATCGTTTTCAAGTTGTTTCTTTTTTAAATCATTAATAGGTTGGGGGAAGTTTTTAATCAACGCTGGCTTTATCATTATCGAGGATGTTTTAGTCGACATTTCCTTCCTTGCTCTTCTTTCCTTTCCATTAGTCATTTTCCTTACGCAAACCATTCTTTGCGCATCAGTTGAATTGTCATTTAAATCCTTTCCTCTATCAACACTTTGTTGATCCTTGCCCGAACTCGTCGCATCATTTGGTACTTGGTGGATAGTTGTCCAGACAGTTTGACTGGAAGTCCCTTCTGTTTTTGCGCTGAAATTATACCCACGTTCTTTTCCCCTCGGGCAAGATGACATTTCGTCTGACATTTCAGTCACAAGATTGCCATCTTTGTTTATACATTCATGGTCGCCCCATATGTCGTCTAGGCTACTTTCAATGTAAACCGATTTGTTTACAGAGTCAACTTCAATGATTTCGCGCATAATGTTTTGGAGATTTTGGTCGTCCGTTGTTTTCTTGTCGAGATCTTCGGCGACTTCGGTCGATGAAAAGATTTTATCCAAATCAGTAACCGAAACATGCCGTTTGAAAAACATATTTAACTCCCCTTCTTGAGCCCTCTCTTCCTCCTCTAAATCTACATCGTCAACATCAATGTCTGTTTCAAATGAATCTATTTGTTCATCCATCTGTAGCGAAGTGCCATTCATTACAACATTGTCAACGTCCGAAAACTTTATTCCCCTCTCGTCCTCGTGAAACTCCACCACAATATGAGGAATATCTGTGCTCTGGTTTTGTTTATGTTCAGAACAGTTTGAGCCTTCTTGGTTATCATTGATCTCGCTGTTCTCAATCGGATAGAAAGTCCAAGCGTGAGCGGTTAAGTTATCGACCATCATATGTTCGGAATCCGTCCATGATTTGTTTGACGAGATGCCATTTGGTAACGAGATATCATTCATCATTGCAGAACTTGTTCTTTGCGCGCTATCCTTTCTCTTGTCTTGTCTTTCCTCTACGGAAATACTGCCCAGTTCTATATGCACAGGCGCATTTGATCTCTCAATGCTTACGAAATCCCCATCAACTCGACTGTTGACAGAACGTTCGACAGAACCTTCAGAC
Source organism: Stomphia didemon (assembly GCA_031471435.1). Lineage (NCBI taxonomy): Eukaryota > Metazoa > Cnidaria > Anthozoa > Actiniaria > Actinostolidae > Stomphia > Stomphia didemon. Next base: position 5,479 of record JAUPMF010073660.1, on the reverse strand, counting down.
TTGCCCGAAGCTGAAATAGCAGCCGTGGTCTTGACCTTCTCGGGGAAATCATAATCGTTGTCCGCATTTCCATACGAGTTCTTTGTTTCCACAGTTACCCTGGTTGTTTCTTCACGTGTTGCTAAAGCTTCACTGGTATTACAGATAGAATTTGTGTCCTCGAGGTCAAACTCAAAGGTCTTTGGACCGGAAATAATGTTAAATGTTTTCGTGCTTTGACTTGAATTCAATGTTTTTCCAGTTCCACAAGCCTTGACTTTGTTGTCATTCAAACGTTCGCCGCTTAGAACAGCTGTTTTGTAAACCTTAGGGTCCTTATCTACCAGAGGTTTTTCAATGTTACTTAGAACAGTGCGGTTCGCAGACACTTTTTGTTCGGTTACCGATACACTTTTCCCATGATTCGAGCCAAGGTAGAAGTCTAGAGACATTGCCTTTGGGCTCTTGGCTGGCAGTTTTCCTTTTCTGTTAGTAAGTGTACGACCGTTGATCATTGTGTCCCTTTGATCTGAATAACAAGGATTTGGGCTCTTGTTTGCATCGATGTAAACATTCGTATCAGAAGATGCATTTGGACAGCTCTCCACTGTATCACGTTCCAAGTCTCCTATTCTACACACATCTTCACAAGGTTCCTTGTGATCTTCCCTTTCCCCGGCGTCCTCATACTCTTCCTCCTCAGTAATGCTCGGCAGAAAACCTGGGAAAATTAAAGACATTTCTTCCATGGAGTGTCTTCTGACCAACGCATCGGACGTTTCTTTAGGAACGGTCGCGTTGCCCTTGGAGCACGGTTCGTTTCGACACTCGTAGCTCGAGTGATGAATTCGTATTTCACCATCGATAACTTCGTAATTGTCCGAACTCTGACGAGAAGTCGAAGGCCGATTGGTGTCATCTTCGTAGCAATTTGAACTGGTCCGATCATTCTTGCCGCCAATATGATCAAGTAACTTATTCGCCACTCGCTCGTCTTCGTCTTCTTCATCCACTTCACAGCCTGAAGCTTTACTCGGGGCCAGTTGAGTTATGTAGAACCAAACAGTCACAACAAGAAGGAAGACGAAGATGATACACCAAAGTATGACAGAGATGCCTCCTTCGTCGTCATAGTCATCGAGAATGCCGTCAGCTCCGATCTGAAATCCTGAGTCCGACCCGAGTGTGAAGACAACCATCTTGATCTTCTTGATCAATCTTTTTCCCTCGTCGTACTTGAAGGCATCTCTAGTGATCTATTCAAATGTATTTCCTTGACTGGTAGCTTGGGAATCTTAGTTTCAGATATTGAATATTTACGACACGATATTCGGCCGATCGCTCAGTAACTACATCAGCCGGTCCAGCAACACCAGCAGTGTAGTAACACAAAACGTATGCGCAAAATCATCAATAATCAACCTTGGATTTGCATAATATTGGAATGGGCCTGATCGCAAATTATTTCAAGAACTGTAACTTCCAGTGCGTTTTAATCCAGGAGATTCTCTGTAGCTTCCCTAACGAAAAAGATGTGTCTATAAGTTAGAATTTTCAAATTCTCCGAAATTTTTTTTGAGCCAGATGACCTGCTGAGTATATTGTATGTATGAATCGCAGCGATCCACTGCGTAGATATATCGTCCGATTGGTGCCAGAGTCGCATGCTTTATTCTCAGACACAAGAGATACAAAATAAGATACGACAATGATTTCGCATTGAAATTTACAAAGTAACGGCCGTAACAGTTGTTTGTAAATGGTGAATAATTATCGAACGCGCTATTAAATCACTTTCCCTTCATGACAGTTCGCGTATGTATTTCTAACCCCTTCGGGTTAACATGGTATTTAACACTAACATAACACACCTCACGGATATTATATTCCAATGACGTTTCTAATGAAAACAATTATTTCCATTCGATCGTTCTGGATCGAATTGTTTATTATTGGAGTTTCATACCGTTTAATCAAACAGGAAATATGCTTCGCCGAAGATAAATTGTTGAGAATAAGTTATTCACATTTTAGCTAATTAATTTGCAAGCCAATGAAATGTTTACTCGGACGTACGTTCGGCGAACCATTTCCCCCGTTGCTAATCCTTTTAGTTTATAGCCTCTGTTTGGGGCTTTATACATGCATGGCAAGGAAGTGTTCCTATATCTTTGCAATTGTAACCTTCCTATAGAGAATTCTTATTTTATAGGAAATGGTTTTTTCACAAATTTTCTGATAATTTTAAATGACTAAATTTTGAAATATTATTAAAAACCTCTATTTGTTTATTTAACAGTACACTGTGTGCAAAGATTAACATAAGTATATTAATGATAATGGTTTTAATTATTTATTCATCTTTACCTGCCATGATCATTACCATAACCCAAAAATCATCAGCCACAAAATATTATACCTTTAAAATATGTATTAGAAAGCCGATTCCAATGCAATTTAATATCTAAAGTCTGATTTAGTACTAGGTCAGTATTCAGTTTCATGTGAGGTTCTCTAACTTAGCTTCAAAATTATTAAAGTCAGGCATTATGCATGCGTCTAAATGTACAGACTATTAGAAGATCTCCATGGTGAAATCTGGTTGCCTTTACGCCTTTTTATATTTCAGTTTTCTAAATAAGTTCCCTGTTTACAAAAAATATATTTTATATCACTTCAGTACTTTATTAAATTCAAATGGAGTTTTTCCAAGATGATTATAGTTTGGTCATTTTAGTTTCATTATTTATATTTTCTTTCCCAAAATGATTTTTCAGTTTACTTGTCTGCATAATTTATGTTTTAAAATATTAAACATCATTAATGACGATGAAATTCCTAACAATAAACAGTAAAAATGTCTTAATGCAGATAACCTGATAATGGACATGTTTAACCTATACATCCCATGTAGATAAGTCTGAATGTGTGAAAGATATCAACCTTGTTATCAGCGAACTTGTAGGTACGTATTCAACCAATGTCTTCCACAGCTGTTACATATTCTAGTAAACACTATCTGTACTTGTTTATTAATGCAATACAACAGTTATGACCTGTGTCCTATCCATAGACAAAGTATAAAACTCATATTCATCTCATTATCTATACACTTCTCACTCCACTGAAATACTAAACACCAACTTGAATTTACTTGTGAAAGATAAGTAGAGAATATGTACAATATAGCAAGTTTGAAAAGAAGCTTGGTCACAAATTAGACGAGAGGAAAGAGTTCCTGAAGCTACACCACCAATGAGAAGATTTGGTACAATATATCATGGAATTTTAACAGAGAATAGAGTTCTCCAGCTAAAGTGTATCAGTCAAAATAGGCAAACATTAACTGGCAGATAACAAAAAAAATGTCTGCTAGCTCACTGTTATCACACAACTCTCTAAAGACAGCCAACATTATTTGATTGTTATTCATTTATTGATTTAGATTTCAGTTTACATGTATATTTAGTAAGCTCCACTACACTACCTGTATTGTACTTTAGCAGTTTAATTTATATGGATGAATAAATGTTAGCCTGGGTTAAACATGGATGGTGCAAGTTTATCAGTAAATTTTGACTGAGTTTTCAAACTCACATCACCTTGCACTGAAAGTGAATGCAAGTCGGTGCAAGTTAGTGGTCAAATAATGCATAAGTCAATATCAATTTGCAGATTCAAATGGGGCTTTAATGCTTAGTGTTTCAAATACATCTTATATGGTTTATTTTTATGTTGTATTTATATTCCTTGTAGTTAGATGGTACATCATTTCTTAGTTTCCCAAGTCATTGTATTGCTTTAGCAGCCAGCAAATACAATGCAATCAATGTTTGAGCTTTATCAAATGTTTTTAAATCAATATTCAAGAACGAGGCATATTCTAAAATATATAGACGAGTTTAAATTTTAAAGGGACTGTATGTCCCAAATAAATAATGTTAAATTCATGAAAATTTTACAGACAAATTCAATTACGTTCACATCCTTTCTCCTGAGAACAAGATTCCAAAACCACACAGCAAAGAAATAGGGCGTTTCCACAAAGCACTTGTTCTTCCAAA
>JAUPMF010073638.1:0-13435 GCA_031471435.1 Stomphia didemon | reverse complement strand
GCAGCATCGCTGTTGAGAGAATTGAAAGAAATTGAGGACATCCGAAATAACGAACAAATAACATCAAAAAGAATACAGGGTGCGTAATCTATAACTCAATAAAATACATCCCTTTTGTATTCGCGCGTTTCCTAGAATGTGAATACTTAGTTAAATTGCGCAATTTTTAACCAATGACGTTGATAGCCCAGTTTTGATATTTTGGTTCACTCATCAATAACCAATCTCGTTTAATTTAAAAAATTTCCCGTATCTGGTTACTGACCGAAATGGAGGGCTGCCTTGGTACGCTCGTCCAATAACTGGATTTCATGCTTGTTCAATTCACATTTTCGGCGCTAGGCGGCACGTGACATGTCACGTGATAAATTTGTAAACAAAGCGCGAAAGTTCGGACATCGTTTCGTTTGTCCGATGTACATGTACGAACATTTTCCGTCTTACCAGCGTTGTTGTGTAACGTAAACAACCTTGTACTGGAAGGAAATGAAAAATATATGGAAAACAAAGTTATCAGAGAAGTCCTAATGGATGGGAAAGCAGAGAAAGTAGATTTTACAGGCATTAATGTCAAAGAAATACTTGCAAGAGCGTGGAGTTTCTGTGAGTGGCCATAATAAAAGTTCCTTGATTGAAATTGTTATTTCATAGTTAGACTATAAATTAAGATGTATAATGTGTGTATAAATTGACGATAGTAAGCCATCTGCAAGTCAGATAAGTTCAAAATGTTTTATTTTTATAACTTGCTATGATATAGATGTATGTGTATATAATTATATGTTGTATTTGATCGAGAGTGAACCATTTCAACTTTGAGTTTAATATAAGCTTACAGTGATTTTAATTCAAGTATGATGAACTAACAATTGTATCTCAACCCTTTATATGAGCCGCTAATTTGGGTAATTAATGAATTACCTGTACTTATTATTCTTTGAATTTTCACGAATGGTTGCAAGTATTCTTAATATCTTAATTTATCGGGAAAAAAACCTGACCAATGAAAGTCTTCCTCTGTCTGTACGTAATTTGGACCGGTTTCGAGAAAGCAAACAACTCTTTTGAGGAACAATAATTATTTGGGCATCTTGTGAGTATTGGTGGGCTACCTGTGTTTTCAAAATGGCGTCATCGGTTATTTCTCGAATCTTTAACAACGAAGCTCGGCATAACTAGAAAAGGACTAAAGAAGACTGTTCTTTTTAACCAGAGAGAAGAAAGAATTGTTTTCCTTACATGTTTAGGAGTAAGTAAGTAATATTTGGAGTCTTGTGAGTTTAATTTCAAAAATCATCGCAAAAAGAAAGCACAACGACTTGATCAAGAAAGTTATGTTCCCTTCAAAGGCCTATGTGACGAGTTTTTGAAGTGCACAGCAGTGACTGGTTAAATCTCGAATGGACGCCTTTATTGATTTAATTGAAAACAGGAGCTTTCTCAAATCAAGGTTGATGTGGTAGCCTGATAGGATGGTTTGCGCCTCGTATAAACCAGGCAGAGGTGATATATGCTGGATGGGCGCACAGATGAGATTGACATGATAGTCCAGTGGTCATCGGGTCGAATTCTGGGTTGACAAGCCTGGGGTTCGATCCCTTGGCCCGGGCGGTTGTGGTGTTCCCTTAGGCAAGAGACTTCACTCTCTCAGTGCCTCGTCTTCTGGTATAAAGAAGTAAATCCTGAGATCTCATCTACTTTCACTCCAATTCTATATAAGATCCTGTTGTGCTATTCGCAAAAGAGTAGGGGACTTTCCCCCGGCACAACAGTCTGGTCTTCCAGCGTTGAGGTCGGCTTGGCGTGACGTCTGTATAAAGGTTGCTAGCCAATGAGGCCTCATACTAAAATACAGCTAGCAACCCTATGGACTTTGTCGAGTGCTGATACTACATAGACAGATATTTACCAATCCTCAGTCTTCTCGATGTTGGTCAGGCTGATGTCCGTGACGCTGTAGTGCTCGATGTCGAACTGAAGGCTTACCAGGACGGCACTTTGTCTGCAGGCACAGGTCCCTCTTTTGCAGATCGGAAGAGGCGAGGTCATTCGAAAAAGATCAATACAGCCAAGCGGATCATAGAAATGGACGGCTAAACAATCCAAAGAATGAGAGCAAAAAAGCACCAAAAAAACGTAAAGAACATCTTCCTTTACCGAAAAAAGAGCAGATATTCTACAATCGACCTCGGCAAAAGTAACACCAACAGCTCATCCGTTTGAACGTACATGTTCGAGCCCCATGGACTCATGTAGCTTACATCGTGACTCGGTTCAAACACAGCATGTAGCTAGTGGGACCCCATCCTATTCTCCTTCAAATGTTCCTGTTGTGCATTGGCATTCTGGTATGTCCCCACACCATTTTGAATTTGTATGTTTAACAGGCAATGCAAAGAAATGTTACAAATGTAGCACCGCTTCACAGATGAATTCAAACATGTACCCATGATTTGGTAATTAAACATCTAGGCAGGCGGGTAACCGAAAAAATCCATCAGGCCAATTTGTATACAGTCAGGATTACTGTAACATATACCTACCATCCAATAATTCCACACACAAAAAGAAAAAAAATCACTTCACTGGCCTGGTTTATATCTCAGCAGATTTGCACAATCATTAGACCCTATACAACGCCAACGCCAAGTATTAAATCCATATCAATTAAATATTATCATGAGATAGTATTCTATATAAGTTGTTCCATTTAATAGGGCTGTAAAAAATTGAAATTGAAAAATAAAGTGAACGATTTTTTATAGGCTGTTGTCGGACACAAAACAGATCCTACGAAGGTATTTATCAAATATAACTTCATTTACGAATGGGATGAAGCTAGTACTTGGCCTGTAGGACAACATGGCTCCACACTTCTAAAATATATATTTAAGAAAAAGAAGGGCGAAGCTCTGTCGTAAATATAACCATGTTCTCACAATGCATTCGGGTAAAGTTTTCTACGAAATGGATCAGCTCTGAGTGGGGTACATTGAAATGGCTGTAATAAAATCAGGTTTTCAGTTTGAGAATCCCAAAATGTCAAAAGTACAACACATTAGGACTAGATTTCAACAAGTTTGACTAATTATGAAGTGAAAGACAGAATTAGAGGAAAACAATCCACATGAATTGGAGTGATTTTTGCCCTTTCCAAAACAGTTTTCCAATTTTAGTCAACTGTTGTTTCAAAGTGATGTGTTTTCCTGAAGACTACATATTGGATATAGACGTTGATGGTTTCACATATTACATAGTATGTCATCTTTCGATTAGGAGCGAGAAAATCAGAGAAAGTCACCAAAGATTGAGCAAAGTATGATTTTTCAAAGCAAGTACTAAATTTGCGGCCGTTTACGGCAGTCGTAGGAGTCAATGGGTTAAACAAAATATTCAAAAATCAAGAAAATATTCAATATTCAACACAAATTAATCATAGAGCAGAATGGCGCGACACATCCGGGATCTTTGTTGGTTAAAGTGCCTCAAACCCCTAAATCCAAATTTTCATAATCGAATCTGCGTACATTGAATATTTGAATAGTGAAATATTTCTTGTTTTGAACATTGCGTTCGCAAGTTATAGAGGTTTAAATTTCCAATATGCTAATTATATGTCTATCAGCACTTTGACGTTAGCTTCTACGTCAATTTACATTGCGCCGTTTACAGATGAAGGAAAATTATGAAACACTAACTGTAAGCTATGGATAGTAAATTGGTGTGTAAAATAATATTATTTTTGGTTAAAACCAAGCAGTTGTATAATAAATCATGAATACCCTTTCAGCAGAACAATGCCAGCTTAAAGCTAAAGATACAAAAACAAACAGATTAAAGATTTCAGGTACATGTAAGCATAATAATATTATTACACATAATTATTTTAAAATGAACATCTAATTGCCAAATAAATTATTTCAAAAGAGTTTACTCAGGTCTTGCAAATGAAGATCTTTGTACATTATCATCATATATTTTGGTTGAAGAATTTGAACAAAGTCTCAAAGGTATAGAACATTGAAATTGATATCATCCTACTCTGCATGTATTTTAAGAAATTGTTCAATATATTTTGGGAAATAAAATAAATTACATTTTTCATCTAATATCATACATGTACAGAAAATCTCAAAGAATTTGTTGTACTTGCCCCAGGAGACTGGCCAACTTGGTTTTACGTTTAAAAGATAATCGCATGAAGAATCTGAAAACTCACCTCATCTCTCTATCATTCCTGAACAAGGACCACTCTACGTTTCTCTGAATAGCCAAGAAGATGTTGTCAAGTTGTACCATTTCTTTTTTTCAAAAATCCACAGAGAAGTATTTAATTCTGAACTTCCTTCAAAACCCAAACCATTCAAAGTTCAAGTACTTCTGATGGCAATACTTTGTGGCGGCTAATGAAACGAGATAAAGTTATTCTGAAATTTAATGCCTGCAAAGACATTGAATTGGACACAATCATTCACATCTTTGGGGAAGTTATTCTCTGATATTTTGGCAGGTAAAGCAGAAGAGCAAACGTTTTAGTTATTGCAAACGTTTTTGAGAATCTTGGAAAATCAAATAAGTTATGTAGGTAAATTATGATAATTTGTACACGTACATGTACATAAATATGTACATATGCATTTTTTTACTTTTTTATACATTATTAGCTTCCACCATCAAGAGGCAAGTCAAGGGGAAAGTTTAATCTTGAATCATTAACAACTGATGATGACAGTTCACCTCCTTTGGGCTACAACAACTGTGCCACTAAACCAAATCCTTTCAGAGAATGTGACATCACTTCGTGTGTTCGACAGTCCTTTCCATCTGATAAAATAATCACTCTTGCATGTTTCCACCAATTTAATTGCAGCTGTCATGAAAAAAATTAAAGAAAATGCCCCATTTGCTCTGCATATATTTTAAACAAGGCTGAACAGCTAGCCAAAGCTTTCAATGAAATCATGTTAAGACCAACTAAGGAATCAGAACACACAAGTAGCAATCCAAACACATTTGATGATGATGCCAATGATGGTTTGATCCAACATTCCTATACAAGAGACCCAGCATACTATGATTCAAATGAATTACACATTACACATTACCTCCATTCTTCAAAGTTTCCAAGTACATGTATCTCCACAACCACAAAGCCAAAAACCTGCAACATTATTCACCAGCACACCCACTTCTCAGCAGCTACATGTACCACAGAATAGCACCAGACCCCACCATACAACCTCTTCACAGCAAATACCACAGAACACCACCAAAAATCATTTGGCAGCACTGCTTTATGACTGTGTACTAAGCGGGTATGGTTGTCTGTATTTCATTTTCAAATATAGCTTTATATATATCCAGGTAAAGTGAGTTAATTGCACTCATACTGACTGCAATACATTTCATGTTTGACGATTTTGCAAACTTCGCCACTTCAATGGTCTCAGCTTTAACACCTAAACGAATTGTTGATACATTGCCTTCACCTTGAATTTCATCTAGAGTCACTTTCACAAAATTCTATATATTCTATATATGACAGTAATATAATACTGTGCCACACACATGCAATGTGTTTTTTCAATATTTCACAGCATAAAAAATTCATTAAATATTTGCGTAAAGCTGCTTAAAGTTGATTTATGCAAAGCATAAAGCTGCATAAATGTGTTTAATTATGTAATGCAAAGTAAATGAGGTAAATAAGCCACATTTAATTGAAGCTTAAAGTTGTATATTGGTTAGATTAACGAGCCACTGTATAGTTGTCTAAAGTCAAAGTAAGTGATTAATTTACACTGCAGTTACGAGAACACATAAACAATTCGTAAAGCTGGTATATAATATGTGTTTATTACTAGCTTAAAGCAATTTTAAAGTTTATATCGGAATGACTTTACTCACGTAATCATGATCATACATGTCGTTCTATTTTTGCATACGTAACTGGTTACTTTACTTAACTCGTTCAAGTTCCTCGAGTTAAACAGGAATTCAGATGTGCTGACAAACGAGATAAAACTAAAGCAGTATGTACAGTGATATATATATTCTGAACGTATTAAAATTTCTATGCCATGCATCACTCTGCTACATGTAACATCATATACATTAGGTCATATCACGCTAATGCTAATATGGTGCCATGATGGTACTGATGCACCTTGTCTATTACTATATTGTCCTCTAATGAAATAATCTTTAAATTGGACTACATACTACTTTGTCATAATACTATCTAACAAGCTGCACTGTTATTCATCATTCACATAACACATTTCAGTTTTGCTAGTGTTGAGATGCTTTCATTTGAGCTTGAACTATAGATGTCTTTGTAGTTCATATCTCCATTATGGAGTTAAAATATAATTTGCGATGCCTCCAGTACGCTGCTCGAGATAAGTGATCGTCACAGTGGTCATAGTAGAGAGTATTTTTCTTTCGTTTTCTGCAACAATGACAATGTGTTGATAAAAATATTTAAGTGGCAACAATAACCAATGATCCTTTCAGAGCATTGAGGAAAAGCCTAGAGTACATGTTCAGTTTGATGACGTAAATGTTGTGAACCAATCAAGTTGCAAGAAATACTTTTGTGTCACGGATTCCTGTGTCACACAATCATTCTGTGCTTTCAGTGTTAATGCCGAAATCGCGACGAACAGAAGCAAGTCATATTTAAAAGTGGTTGAATCAACTTTATCGCCTTCAAGAAGAAGGAAACAAGAAAAGTATATGTTCCTCAACTTTGTAGGGTAGTTTAAACTGTCAGTCCTTTAATTTATGCTTTAGTAGAATTGATACTCAATCAGCCTTAGTATTTTCATCGTGGTTTGGCATCTACATGTTCTAGTCACTGCATTAGGAGCTTCTAAGAAGTCAAACAGTTTAAATAATAGCATAAAAGTGAAATATATTTAAAGGCTATGTTAAGGCTATGTTCTAGTGCCCCACTGTGTCAAATTCATCACCCTGCTGCGAAGTCAAAATTCAAATTCCTCCCTCCCGGGCAGAAAAGGAAGTAAAAGGTTTTTCAAAGGGCGTTTATGCAGTCTGAAGGTAAGTCAAAACTACATTTTTAAAATCGATTTTTTTTCTACTGAGAATTACTGCCGTATATAACTTCACTTTTCGTAAGTTTCCCTTAATTTACTGGAATGTAGAAGGTAAAGACATTCCCACTCTGGCGGGGAAAAAACAAGAAAGGCGGACTGCAGTGGAAACAACTGCCAGTACCAGAAAAACACAAATTTCAAAATCAAACTAGGTTGAAAATGCAGCCGCTGTTAGAGATACTTTATTACATTTTATTTTAATATCATGTATTGTTTCAGCTGAAGTAGAAAATTCAAGCACATCTCCCAGTACATTTAAATCCTTTAAATAGGTGAGGACTGTACAAGTATAGCGACTATTTGTGTTTTGTGCAACCAAAATAGTTGGTAAATAAGCTACGTATACTCACATACTTGTTTTACATGTTTCTTTCTTACATATTTCTAAAAAAATATTGAAAATGTCCACATGCCTGACATACAGTACAGGCCAGAAGTATCTTAACTTTTTCCGCATGTTTCGCGCTCGTAATCGATTTAGTGTAGTCCCACAATTGAGTGTAATTAAACTCAAATGCGTGTACTACACTCAACAAACTACACGCGCCAATTTAGCACATTAGCGGTTGTTCAGTCTCTTCGGATTTGCGGTAGTTACTAATTATGCACTTTTGGCAAGTTTTCATTTACTACTAAAACTATTATTCTGAATACTGATTTGATTGCCTAAAATATACTGTATAGTTACCTGAAGTCAACACAATTCATTATAATATGTCTTTTGGTTTATTTTGAAGACATAAGATTGGGAATTTGAGTTAAATAAAGTATTTGAGAGATTGACAACAGTCGAAGGAATATCATGAGTACACTTCTCTTAAGCCCTTTTCGATAGTGAATATCATAGATAACTTTTTATTGCTGCGAAGACATAAGATGAGTTAAATAAAGTCTTTTGAATGGACATCAACAAAAGACTAACAACAGTCAAAGGCCGCCGTACTCAATCACCTCAAACTTTGGTCTCAAAATTACCTTAAAATATCATGAGTACATTTATTTTAAACGAGCCGTCACAACCAGTATGCATTGCGCGCTGAGTACGCCATTTTTGACGTCGTCGATAATACGTATTTTCGATTGTAGTACACTATCACCTCGAAATCTTCAGCATCTTGCCAATTACATAAAAAAAACATTTCCAATCATTTTTTAATTATTTTTCATTTATTTTGTGAAGTTATTTTGCATACTTCTTGCTTTTATGATGTTAATTTTAAGTTTCTACTTGGTTAATTGTCATATTTGAGCACAAAATATATTTTATATTACTCTCCAAAAGTTATTTTATTTTTATAACTTTTTCTTTTCTTAATAGAAAAGACCAAAGAGTGACCATCAATGAAAATGAGTTTTGGACACCTAACTAAAAAACCTTGCCACTCACTTGTTCTATTAAAATGTGATAACAAATTATGTATCATTCCAACCAAATTGATTATTTCTGCAAAGACTGGTTCAACAACAACTACTGGCAGTACTGTCGTTGTAAAATATTGAACCGACATGCTGGATGCTGAACTAATTGAACTTGATAGTAAGTAAACGTTTCTTAATTCCGAATATACAAACCATGATTATTTTAACACTGTTGGCCTACTCTTTTTTCAGATGACACAACTGTGTTACCGTGTAAAGGAACAAGATCTTTTAATAGGGGAAAAAACTGATCCAACTGATGATAATATGAAAACTGCTCCGCCAGCAGCCGACCTGCACTGACTATTCAGCAACCAGCAGAACTGGAACCCAAACAAATAGAACAGCCCGAGTCAAACGAACAGAACTGACGAACTGACAGAAGAGCCCGAGTTAAACGAACAGCAACAGACCTGACAGATATAGACTGCTTTGATAATTAAACAAACAAACAACAGAGACAACCGGATCGGGAACTCGTCTCCTAGAAGTATGAGACAACCAGCAACGGTTATTGAACAACCATAAAGTAACTATGGACCAAAACAAACAGCTACTACATTATTTTAAAACCACAAGATATACTAATTTCAGTTTTATATGTCCCAAATACAAAAGGAAAACTAAAGGGTGGAAGAACTTAAACTATTATAATGATCACAGAATGGAAGTCACTTAATATCCGAATCAGAAAGAGTGGGTCATTGTCCAGTTTTAAAAGATGTATGTATGAAAAACTTCTTACTGATCAAAAAGCAGCTAACCTACATGTATTGAATATTGGAACAATTAAACCATTAACATACTTGATATTTTAGATACATATATATATATTAGTTTTTATTTTTAAAAGTAATGTAGTAATTATATAGCAGTGTATAGTTTTTGTTTATTTTCTCTATATTTACTTTAGTGCCACAGAGTTATCAGTGTTTTTTAACTGCTGTCACGTGTTATACCGTCTTGAAATAAAGCCTATAACATGTCGGCCAAATCACAGTAATCCATCAACATTAAAAGTCACATGCAACCAAAAATTCATTATAATTGTTTTAGTTTTAATCGAAAAAACATATTAAAAGTTTGAATTGATTTTGACTTTTCGTTGGAGAGTTATGAACTGTTGGCTTTTTTGAAAAAGCCAGTTTTCAAAATGGCGGATTTTCGTTCCATCTACGTAAAGCTCTCGAATTTCGGCCCGAGTGACGTCACATTTGACTCAAACATGCTGAGATCTCACACTAAAGGTTACTAAACTCTCTACGTTCTCTATACTTTTAATCATACTGCGAAAATGGTTTATTGTGCAGCCGTCAATTGTAGAAACAGTTCTCGTAAGAACCACAACAAGCCACAACCAAAAGTCGCTTTTTTCAATTTCCCTCCCAAAAAATGTGCAAAAAATTTGAATCGCAAAGGTGAGAAGAAATAATTTGACGCCATCGAACAGTTCAAAGCTGTGTTCCGACCATTTTGAGGAGTCAAAATTTGTGCGAAAACTTCATTTTTAAGATCTATTCGATGGTCTGCCAAAAAACTTGAACTGGTACCAGATGCTGTGCCAAAACTTTTCAATTACACCAAGGAAACCAAACGAAAGCCCTCAGAACCTCAGCCGAAAAATGGCACTTGGCAATTTAATATTGGCAGCTGGTATTCTCTTCAGTGTTAGCACCTCTTCAAAGGTTATCCAGCTATTTCATCATGTGGGTGTGGAATTCATATCAATCAGAACATACAACTACCTGCAAAGTGCCTATCTTATCCCAAGTGTAAAGAATGTATGGAGGAGGCATCAAGACGACTTATTTGACAGCTGCCAAGAAAAAATAATCACTATTGGAAGACATGGTAGATGTGACTCTCTTGGTTACTGTGCCAAATAAGGCTATCACAGTTGTGTTATATAATGTTACTGTATATGAGCCTAAAGGTATGGTATTACTTATATATTTTTTGTATGATTAGCGAGCACATGTATAATTTAGAAGTTCTAAATACAAGCAGGGTCAATCCCACAATCTCTGAGTAACATTACTTCGAAATTCTATTCAATATGTCCGTTCACCTTTATGCCACAAGTACATGTATCTATTGCACCACCAAAACCGAATTAAAAACTGAGGTCTTAGAAACCAAGTTATGAAGCTTCTGGCGCAATCTTTGGCGAAGAGCAGGCGATCGCTCTTTTCCCAACATATGTTAACAGGAAGAGTGCAGAAAGGGCTGCCGCTCTACACGTGGCTGCAGAGTTTTAGAAGAAATCGCTGAAAGAGGCGCTTGTTGAGCTGGTGAAGCTGGTCGATGGACGAAGCAGGCCACAGAGAATGCGAAACAATTTTTCAGCTATGTCAGGTTGCCAAACGAAGGACTATTCGAAATGATGTATGGCTTTCGAGAGCTGGCGAAAAAGGCCAATTTCAAGTCGACCGGTGTCATCACACAGAAATTTATTAGGATTGACTGCAAATAATCCAGAACTCGGCAGCAAGGCTAGTAACCCTCTCTAGTCATAAGGAAAACATAACACCAACTTTAAAGAAGCTCCATTGGCTGACCATACAGAATAGGATCAAGTACAAGATTTTTCTGTTGACTTTTAAAGCAATTCATGGTCAAGCACCCGGTTATATGTGTGATTTACTGCTACCCTACAGACAACAACGATCTCTACGATCTAACGACAAGGGCTTCTGGTTGTTCCTGCTTCAAAGACATTAACATTTGGTGACCGAGCCTTCTCTGTCTGTGCTCCGAAGCTATGGAACCAATTGCCATTGAACATTAAAAATTGTGTGTCTACTGACATTTTCAAAAAAAGGATAAAGGACAAATTTAAGTTAAGCCATCGCCTAGTCAATTAGTCAAGTAGTTTAGTCTTTTTAACTTAGTATAGCCGGTACATCATAAATTTTCCGACGCAAGACTTCTGTGGTCGCAGTGAAGTTCCTAAAAAAATCGCCCTTTTAGTTCGAAATGGTTCACTTTCGATCAAATACAACATATACACATACATCTATATCATAGCAAGTTAGAAAAATAAAACGTTTCGCACTGATATGACTTAATTTATAGTCTATAATTATAAAATGTTAATATAAACTAAACTCAGTCAAAACTTTAAACTGTTCGTAAAGGGTCACACTATTGTCAATTTCACACTATAAATCTGTAACACATCGAAACTCATTGCACTGACAATATAACCAATATCCACAAGTTCACCATTGGGTGCCTTTGATTAAAAAACAAATGGAAACTCTAAGTTGAATAAACAAACCATGCAGACGCACTTAGTTATAAATAGAATAAATAAATGCTAGAAAACCAAAATACCAATGTTCGAACCCGATACGTGACTGCCGAAGTGAGATTTTCTGACCATTCGGTAAATCAAAAAAAAGTGGTGTAACGTGCACCGTGTCAAGGAAATGGATGATCAGGCACAAGTTGGCTGCTTTGGTCTAAAATCCCCTAAATCTTGGTCCATCAAAGGTATAAAGGTATATAAAGAAAAAGAAGTAGACCCTACAGTTGTACATGTATATATGCTAAAATACACGAAAAGTGGCATATGAAGAAGTCTGATATCCTTTTGGGCAAACTAAAAGACGAAGCACACGTCAAGGAGGGGACAATAGACAAAACATTGCAAGAGTAGATAGTGCAAAGAAAGAATGTGAAGAGTTGAGCATAGAAATAACAGGGCTCGAGAAAAACAAACAACAGAATCAGAAATAAAAACAGCATCTGAAAGATTTGAAAAACAAAAGCGCACGACTCTGAGAAAAATCATATACAAGGCTGATAATTCAAGGATCGAGAGGATTGGCACATAAAGCCATATACATAATTTTATGACAATGAACACTGTTGTTGTTAGGATTTGTTGTGTGGAAATCGTAGCTCTCCGTTTTTCTTCTAATTCAAATTTAGTTCTGGTTTGTGTATTCATTAACTAGTTACGTTAATAAAATATATTTATTTTCTAATCACTACATGTCCTATTGACCCTCCACTAAATTGCGTCATTTTCACTGTATTTTTCCAACATCGTGAGACACTTTGACTTGACAATTTACTACGACCCAGGTTTAAGTAGTATCTAAATCTGCCCAACTCTTGCAAAACTTTTATTCAGCAGTTATGACTTCAGACGTGGAAGTGTACGATGAAACCGGAAAAGTCATAGCTTTATTGTTAGATGTTGATCCAATGATTGAGCTGAGGAAGTTAATTTGCAAAGAGCTTTCGACAACCTGTATCTTGCTAAGTGAGTTTATATACAAGAACGTTTCACTATCCACAAAACAAGAAGGCATACATGTAACACAACTACTGCAAGTAGCGAATGCAAGTATAAATACTGATGATGCTGGTCAGATATTCCAAGTCAATACGAGATGTCGCACTAAGAGACCGACATCCTGTTGTTTACAAGTTGGCCCTACTTCATTATCGGCTAAACAGCAATGTTTGAGAAATAAGTAGGGGGTCAATCTTGGGGCCCCTTTTGTTTGTACTGCATGTGAATGACTTGCCAGAAGTGGTACACCAGTGTAGTGTGCTTATGTATGCAGATGACACGGTACTATTCTACTCTGCGAAAACTGCAGTGGAGATCCAAGAGACACTTACTGCTGAACTTGATAAGATTGGGACCTGGCTTCACGACAATAGTTTGTTTTTGAATTTTTCAAAAACTGAGACTGTTATTTGGTACCAGTGCGAGGCTCTCCAGTGTAGAAGAATTTAGCATAAAGTCCAATGGTCATTTACTTAAACGTGCTTACGAATTTAAGTATCTTGGAGTTGTCTTTGATGAACGTATTTCTTGGAATGCTCATGTGAAGTATATTTTGTCCAGAGCCGGTAAAAGGGTAGGGATGCTAGGACGT
>JAUPMF010073627.1:1302-13449 GCA_031471435.1 Stomphia didemon | reverse complement strand
TGTCCCCTCTCACGCGCATCCACCCTCCATGGGCCCTCCAGCTCCCTCCCTGTTTCTTCTCACGCGTAGGTTTTGGTGGTGTCTTTATGTTGTGGGTATAAATATTGTAGTACACAACCGATTTTTCAATTCCTTTATTAATACTCCACATACTGCATAACTACACTTTACAGCAACATAACTCAATATAAATAACAAAATACTAGAAATACTAGTAGAGTCAGTTAGTTAGTTTATGTAGTTGTGATTAATGTAAGTTTTTGCGTTATTATTGACGACTTCCAGTGAAATAAATTTAACAAATAACATGCGACATGAAATGCTATTCTATATGCAGTTGACTTTGACTGGTAACGAGTTGTTCCTCAGCTCTGTACTTTTATATAGGCACAAGCGTATCTACAACAACAAAAAATAGCAATCTTTTTAGTATATTTTTTTTAAATTAAAAATATTAAGAAATATTAAAAATGGTCACTCATTCACTCACTCACTCGCATCAAATATAAGCATATATAGATTCATAGTATTACCGAGGAATATCAGTCTTGTCGCACAGCTCTCATGCTCTCGTCCCTCTTCGAAGGTTACCGACCATCTGTGCGAACTTGCCGTTGTAATTACCAGGGGGGGTATAGCGAGCCACGACATACGTACTGTACCATAACCCACGCTTAATGACCGACACGGCCGCTCCCATCTCTTCAGTGTCTTTCCAAACAACCTAAATATGTACAAAGACAAACAAATAGTAACAGTGAATAACTAAGACATCGTTACAAAGATGTACGTGTCTAACTAATCATTAGAATATTGAATAGAAAATGAAGATGGAAACTGAAATATCAAACATATTCATTTACAATTTTGTTGATCTGAATCAAAATATTTAAATTTATTTTTAAAACTGGAAATTTCACTGGCATCCCTGATGTCATTTGGGAGATTGTTTCATAGCTGGCAACCAATGTAAGAGAGCTCAATTATAAACTATCGTAGCAATGCATCATGGGAGATGTGTTCCTTGGGTATCGTGTTTACGTGTTCACATTAAGCGCGCGCACCAAAACCCGTACAGGAAGCTGGCATTAAATCTAGTATTTAGTGTATAGATCACTGACCTGAGTAAAGTGCCCAATCTGTTTGCCTTTAACAGAAAACACACTTTTGGGCGGAGAGCGAAAGGGATAATCCTTTACCTCGTCATACCTGGAATAACATTCAGAAATATTCCTGTAATAATCACAACATTGTCTCACGGTAAACCTTGATTTATCATTCTTGAGCTTAAACTTTAAAGATTATAAATATTGAAATTTAAAACCTTGGATCGAGGACACTGGATTATGTTCCATGTCACATGTTTGACTTACCAGGCTTGAACAGCGTCCTCGCACGTGACTGGAGTCGTAGTAGTCTTCGATACATAATACAGGTTTTCCCCTTGTCCGCTCCACGGAGAATGCTTAAACTCGTCCCTATTGGCCAGCTCTAACGCCCATTTCTGCGCGTCTCGTGTCAGCGACCTGTCCCAGGTCAGCGGTCTCGCTCCGTGTAGCGCGCGCTTGACGTTATGAGCTCTCAAACAAGCCTCCTCGTCGACTACAAAACAAACACAAGTCACTGATACAATTAACCAGCAAAAGACTCGTTTCCATGCTATTTATTGGTAGTCATGGATACCGATTCAGAAAAAAAACAGTAAACAAAACAAATTGCGTCATTAAGACTGACGTTGATTTGGGTATGTACTCGTAACATGGTGATGGTGATGGTTTACCTGTGTCTAGAGATGCTTCGGGTGGAGGTGTCGGTCGTGCTGTTGGAAAATATAACATTGCAGTTGGTATTATTTCGAACTATATGGCTGAAAGTGGTAGTAAAACTAAACCAAACCCTCATCCCCTACCCTTTCCAATCCCGCCCAACACACCCCACACCCGCACTGCAAGCTGTAGAATATAAACAAGCTGACAATCTTTGAGATCAGTCACCTTCACAGAAACCGCACGTCACTGGACACGTTTCTTCCATAAAATCCAAGTAATTTTTCTCGGGGTCGCAAAACCCTAACTCTTTCCAGTAGCTACAGCCAGCATCCGTATCTCCCCTCCCTGCTGCACAAACTAGTGGAAAACAAATATTGCGCAATCGTTAGAAGCATTTTAAAATATTGCAAAGACGACTGCGCCATGTTTTAGTAGTCACGCGAGACTGTACTGGGAACCGGCTCATAAACAAATATCCGTCATCAGATAATAACACTCACGCTAAGGGGGAAATGAAGCGAAAAGGGTGAGGCAGTGTTAGAAATAATGTGTCTTTGATATGGGGATTACAAACCTTCACGCTTCGTTACAGTCGCCACCTTGTGCTGTGGCTGAGGAGGTTGAGAAGGAGCAGGGCGAGCTTCCAGAGCCTTCCCATTGCTGAGCGTAAGTTGGATGATAACAAGGACGATAACTTGAATGAACATCTTGAGTTTGAGCTGAGAGGTAACAAAAATGAACATTCAATTATTTCTTTTATAACTGAGGAATAATGGTTGATATACAACGCGATACTGATAGCCTCTCGATCGAGATCCGTATCGAATCACCACGATACATCCTCAGTCACAAGTAGGCTACTCTCAAACTGAAGTCCCACTAAATAATTCAACGATGAATCGCACATTAATCTTACATACACCTGCACACCGACGCGAACGCAATACTCAACAAACTCCGGCTGTAAAATACTTCGATATTTCCGAGACACAAGATCCTCGAGTTGCACGGACCAAATGAAGGGTGCGCCTACCACGATCCAAGCTACGAACGTTTATAAGTGACTATACATCTTAAAACTTCTTTATGTTATTAAGCTGACATTAAAAAAGTCGGCGCTTGCTTTTTGATATGGCCACCCACAGCATGTGTTCCGCAAGAAAAGCGGTTTATTAAATGTCAATATGAGGAGGGAAAGTACGATCAAATTTGGTCGCTTAAATCTAGTTGTTTTTGCGGTTTGACTAAAAACCGAAATGAAAACCGAACGATCTCATTGAACACTTGAATGTGGATTTTTTTCTAGATAACTGTATCAGTGATTTGAGGTATGTTTTCTGGAGTAATTTGAGACCTTCGTTTCTGGAAAACAACCGCCATGTCCTTGTATTTAACCGTTTTCTCCTCGAGTCAATTATTGCGTGCGTGATATGACTAAGTTATTTTTGTTGCTAATATTACGTTGAAAAACCGCTTTATTAACCAAGAGCTCACTTCAAAAGTGTCCGATAATATTGCCGTAGTTCTGTGCTCAGTTATTACATAGGAATTGGTCAAACACGTGTAAATAAAGATCAAAAGAAGCCAAATGTGTCAAGAAAAAACAGAAACCTCAACAAGTGTTGACAGGAGGATGCCGGTGAGTCATTGCAGAATTATTGCCTTGCCGGAGCGTGTCAGACTATGTTGTTGTTGTTTATGTTTAAAATTGATAGTAGAAATCACACAGTAGGTTCAAAATAATCGTATGTGGACAACTAAAAGTAGCGTTTTTGTAGATATTTTGGCCGATGGAGTTGGGTTCTGACAACATATTTTTCTATTTACTGGCTGACAAAATGGCGGTGAACGGGCGCAAAGCACTGTGGGTGACTTTACCACCCAAGATGAGCTGACAACAGCAGCAACAGCAACATTATCGTCAACAACAAAAACTACTACCATAACAATCTGCAGAGTACTGAAAGGCGCAACGACCAAACTGATCGGAGTAGTACCACGTTTTATTTCCCCTTCCCTCTCCTCCCCTTTCCTCCCCTCTCTCCTACCAAAAACGACACATCTTTTCCAATTCCAAGACATTAGTGCAAAATTGAAATATTTTCAACCCCCGTTAAAGGTTTTCTACAAAAGAAAAGGCATAATATTTTAAAATCTAAAGAAAAACAGGAAAATAAATTTATATACATAAAAAAAAATTAGTACAGCAGTAGGATTCGAACCTGCGTTCGAAAAATGGAAAAATTATAATAAAATTAAAAAGATAAAGAGACGATACTTCCTAGACACTGTAAACAGGCTGAAACGTCGTATCGATTTACGTGTAGGTCCATGACAGTCCTTCGCTATCTCTAGTAGTCCACAGGTCACTGAGCTAGCCCGAAGGCTAGGGAGGGAGAAGTTAATCGGCCCCTAGACACTGATGATCAACCCCTTGCTCTATCCACTTCATTCTACCGAAAAACATTGGACAAATTATTGTAGTCTATCCAGCGATGCCTATTGTTATGCTAATTTACAGATTACCGTGGCCGAATGGTTAAACGCGCGGTCGTGCGACTCACCAAAGTCAAGCCCGTTCGGGTAGGTTAACACTCGGGATGGGTGACCGATACAAAATTCTCGAATTTTTTTAATTTTTGTACCAAGCATTTTTTTGTACTCGACCGGTTTCTCTTTTAGATTTAGCTTACAGAATTACCTTTTTTCAATTTGTACGTCGAAAAAAGCAAAGTGACGAGAAAAACCTTGTACTCGTATTTTGATAACTGTCAACTCTTACGGGAGGGGGGGGGGGGAGTAACTTATCCTGGTCATTAAACTCCTCACCCCCTCCCCTTGCTATGGTAATATATACAAGTTTGTCAAGCGTTTCGTAATATTTTCCGGTAGTGGTAACTCTGAGGTATATCTGAGGTATATGGATTGACAGTTGTTGGTGCCAATACGGCGCTCTGTGAACGACTATATACTTCCAATTAATAACATCGACAACAAAAAATACATTCAATTACAAGAACAAAATGCGTCCCTCTTCCCACCCGACGGAGAAACTTAGCTCCATGCAAACTGGATTAACTCAGAAAGTTCTCGTTAGAATTAATAATAACCATTAATCATAACTGACAGTGAAAAGTTTTTTTTGGTAATCAGAATGAAAGATGGTAAATATCCGCCGTCTCTAAGGCGCCACGTCCGTTTCACTTTTCGACTGTAAGGAATTGGTAACATATCCAGGATAAAATGACTAATACATTACTTTGATTTTGAAGGGTACGTAAAATCGAGTGATTCCTTCCTTGTTAATTTTGACGTGGAGAAACCGTGAGAGGAAATGCTAGTGGTGCATCCGCTCTACATTAGAACAAGAGATGCTCTCGTGAGTGGCGGCATGTGATAGTGTAAGCGCCTTACTCGCCGTTTCACAAAGTGGTTGGCCAAAAACGGTTCGTTCTTTTGACTACTCAAACTACTTTTCCGCAACCAAATACTCTGTCGATACAGGTGTAATACGTAGCACGTGTATAACTGTGACGGCCAAAATTGATATAACAATTGCAGGGGTGTAGTTGAATATAGTCCATGTTTTCATTGCTTAAACGTGTCGGTTAAAAAAATTGTAGGAGGATAAAACCCAGCACTCTACTGTACTAATCAAAGTCGCGTTTACTATTTAACCATTTAAAACACGTTAATTAAAGCTAATTAAATCTAAAGTCACGTGACCTCACAGCCAAGTAAATAATTCTCAATATGTCACGGAAACATGTGTCAACTTTCAATCTGGCTCTCCACAAAAACTAATAACTTGTACAGAATAGTGAGTTATAAGGCAGTAAAGGTTTAAATATGGATAAAGACACCGGCAGACGCCATTCGCTACGTCAACGAGCACCGAACAAAGGTGCGATTTACTTGAGTTGCAGAACTAGGAATGAACTAGAAAAAGAGCTAACTATGATTACCTACGATTATAATTCTAATTTTATTATAAATTTATTCGGAACTTTGAATGTAAATTTATTTAGGGAGGTAACCGCTTTTGGAATACTGTCAAAAGATCTCTAAAAACCTCATGAAACAAAAATTGGCCGGGGAATTAAATTTGGAGTATACAGAGCGGTTTTGTATAAAAATGACCAATATCTCCGCTGAACATTTGCTTTCACTGAAGTAAAATTTATCGACCAATATTGTTTCACTCTCTGTTCCAATACCTAAAACAGCTGAAGAGATCAATAATCGAGGTCTTTGGATAGCGCTTTTTAAGTACAGCTTATAGTCAGTAGTCTGGTAAAAAACAAAGCATATACAAAAGCATATACAGTGAACGAGTCACGTTAAGTTGCTAAAAAAAAAGATCTCTCTACCTGAACCTATTGTTAGTCTTGCATCCAATATAGAAGATAACACGAATGTTTATTTTTCTCTCAGCTTGAATCAAGTGGATATTCAATACAGAACTTCTGGTATCAAAACGCTAAGCCAATCTTGCAGCGTTTTTTTGAGGTGTTTTTTTTCCCATGTCGATACAATCATTCTGCACGGATATTTCTATCGTTTAGTTTTAGATATGAAATAAGTTTGTTTGGTATATTTTCATGTGTGGATGACTTGAGACTAATGTTGCGGTTCGTACCTACCTCAGATGAATGTCTTCTGGTACTTTGGTAGTTTCAGCGAGCCTGCTTCTATGTCAATCAGTTGTACGTGCACGTTCAGTAGAGTGATCTCAGTGAATGGGGTGTGGCTGACGAGATTACACAGGACTGCTTCCTATAACTACACCGAGTTCTACATCGCCTGAAAAACAGATATTTAGATTAGTGAATCAATAACCTTTCGGCTGTGTAGTCAATTCGGGTGCCACTTCCTTTGTCAACAAATTAATTTTGATCAAAGTCAACAATAAAGCAGTATTGATCGATGAATTGAAATCGTGAAGGGCACGCGGAACCAAATACAAGCTTAAGGATATTACTCCACCAACAATTTGTGGCTGATGGATTTATCAAGGATTAATATTGTCTACTTTTTTTTTTTTTTTTTTTTATATTTTTAAATATATATTTTTTTGAATGAAATCTTATAACATCATAGTTTTTTGTTTTCTGCTTTGGGTAAATTGAAAGCCTGCGGTGTCATAAAAGGTTTCTCGAGTTTCTTTGCAGTAAGAATTATCAAATAATTACAGATTACATTGAGTATAAAGGCGTTTGCTTTCATTATTTTCTAAAGCTTTTTTCGTGTGGTTTGTATGAATAAATAAATTGACTATGAAAGCACAATCTTCCTGAACAAACTAAACAATCTGTTCTTTCACAAATATAAAAATATACCTAAAACACTGAGCTTGGAAAGGTCACTGGTCGAATTTAGGTTTACAAAGTACTAATAAATAGAACTATACTAATACCTTGTAGACTACTTCCAATAAAACTAAGGAAAAGCTGGTTTAGGAAATTGGTTCTGAAATGTGGTTTTCATGAGGTTTTCATGTTTTCAATTGATTGTTTTTGTAAGTCGCCACCATCTTTGATCAAAGCCCGTGTTTCAATGACAAGCGATATGAATCCCATTGTAATAAGAAGGTTGCTGGAAAGCGGCCAGATAATCTTTTTTATGGCCGGTGGCAAAAGAATCGTGCTGGCGACAAGAACTCATGTACGTGATTCCGCTGTAATCATATCACCTTTTCACTGGTTGCCACCCATAGAGATAAGCCAAATTGCATTGTGCAAGCCTTACAAATGAAAGTACTTTGTATACCGGCACAAATCGAGGTTCTAACTGAAGTAGAGCCGAGGTTATTGGTGGCATTCCAGTGGTCAGTGTCCAATCAAAAACTCGTCAAACCCTCGAAAACCTTCCAGAAACAAAATGCAAATTTAACTCATCAATCACTGGAAACTTCCAGTTTGAAAAGCAAAAGTGGACAGTAATTCAACGAAGAAAAGAAATCTGATAAGCCGGCTTGTACTGCAGACATCAGGGCTATTTAGTGCAAACTAGATAAAAGATTTTAGCCAACGGCTCATTGAACAATCAGCCCAAGTGTCGGATGGCTGTTTGTACTGGTTTTCGGGGTTTTATATGTTAGGAAAATAATCAAGTGAAAGCCAGCGACAAGGAAACGTCATGGGATCACAGACTGAATGGGGAGAATAGCGGAATGTCTTAGAGATTTATCGCAGAATATCAGTTTTATTGATAATTGCATAATCGAGTTACAGAGACGAAGGAATCAGAAATTTTGGAAGAAATTCTGAAATATATAAGAAGTGCGGACTCTTTTGAGAGAAATTATTTATACTGAATTTTATAATAAAAACTAAAAATATTATTTTGCAAGATTGATTAGTATAGCCTGCGTCACTATTATCACCGTCATTATCATCAGCATCACCATCATCATCATCATCATCATCAACATCACCACCATCATTATCATCATCATCATCATCATCATCATCATCATCATCATCATCATCATCATCAACATCACCACCATCATTATCATCATTATCATCATCATCATCATCAACATCACCACCATCATTATCATCATCATCACCACCATCAACATCACCTACAGTTAGACACGACTAGATTGATTGGTAACCAGGACCTATAATTGACTACAAAGCAGAATCCTAATGTATTTTTAGGGAGGGGAGGGATGAAAACACAATTTCACTTCAATTTCTAGACTTTGAAACAATTGCTCTTTCACTTCCCTACTTCTTCCCTTATAGTTTATAACTTGTTTTCGTATGGTTTTGAATCTCGATAGAGAGCGATTTAACCTAAAAAATGACTTTTTCGAAAAATTGTTACACGTTATTTACCTTTGCTTTCCTTACTTTGCCCAGTTATTTTGCTATAGCTATTTTACTTTGCATTCGTGGACCTGGTTTACTATTTAAACTGTTTCTCAAGCAAATTAAAGCAAATTCATAAATTCATAATGATCACTTGTTTAATACTATTTATGTCTGCTTATAATTCACTTTTGCTGTTCAATTTAATGGATTTTTAGCTGAAATGTCAGAGTAAAAACTTTCTGTGTTAACTAAACCATCGTATATGAATTGCTATGAATTGTGGTTCAACTATTGACATGAAAAGCTTGAGAGCGCTTTGTCACTTGAGAAAGGTAATACAGAGTTTGGTCTGTGGATTTTCTCTTGACTTCCCTGGAAAATAGTTGCAAATAAATGGCCTGTCAAATTGTTCACCATCCTCCATCGTCATCATCATCACCACCACCACCATCATCACCATCATTGTCACCATTATCATCACTTCCAACATCATCATCTGTCATCAACAGCATCACCACCATCATCACCATCACTATCATCGTGCTCATCATCATCATTTTTATTCAATTCCTTTCCAGTCCTACTCGACCCAATCTCATTACGTCACGACGAAAGCAAAAAAAAACATGGCGGACGGAAATAGAAGTCCGAACACTGGTATCGCGAGATCGCCGTCTTCCTACAGACAGAGATCTTCTCATGTGCGATCGTCGTCATGGTCGTACACATCGGGCAATGGCCAAATAAACCTATCCAATCTCAACCCTTTCACGTCGGTGATCCGTGAGTTTGTGCCGAGTTTTGGTTCGAATGGTCGCGCAGTGAACTCGAGATCCACAACAACATCACCTCTGTCTCCCATGTCACCGTCAACCTATGTGGATCTATCGCAGGCTCTGGGCTTCGAGATGGACCAGGGAATTAATCGGTATGGCACGAGGATGAGGAATGAGGCTGGGAGATACGCCACCGTCAATACGAACTCTGGCAATTCTACTGAAACTGAAGAAACTGCTGAACAAGGAAATGGCATAAATGGCAATCAAGCACAAACGAATGGAAACTCTCGGGCTACTGGGGACCGTATGGAGTTCCAGAGCACCATCTCATGGCTGGAGAAAAGCTTGCCGTTTGTGCTTTTGTTGTTGAGTAGAATAATGTGGGACCATAGGTTGGGTAAGTTTGTATCTACACTTTTTTGCATGTATCTAGTTACAGTTATCAATATAAGCATTGTTGTTTTGTGCCCTCCAGGTATTCTAGTGTTTATTGGTTTGTGTGGGACGTATCTCCATGCAAATAACACTGTCAAGAGACAAGTTGCACTCAAAGTGAGTAAAGATACATTTGTAAACATTCTCTCATAAAATTATTCAATTTTTTAATCAAAAAAATATCATGGCCTTTTCCAGTACATCTTTGATTTGTCCATATAGAACCTGCTCACCCCAGATATAGTATTTATGATTCCTTTATAACTGATTGGTTAATGTAATCATGTTTCAGGACAGGCGTCTAAACAGAGTGTCCCTATGGACATTTTTGTTTTTATCTGGAAATGTGTTTTTCATTTACTATGTTTTCTACAATCAGCATCTAGAAAACTGGTATGTACCTTGTATTATAACAAAACAGATGCAATTCCATTGATACAATGGATATTAATTATTGACTCTTTATTCATGACTTCAGTCTTACCTTCAGAAGGCCCAATTTTCATAAAATGGACGTATGGGCGGTGTTTTGGTGTACCGGGATTACAGGTGTGTGCACCGAACATGCTATTTCCTTAATACATTTATTTATTTACAATTATATTATTATAAAATACATCAGATATAAAGTGCATGGCTGTGTAGCCATGTCGTATTTGCCTATGCAAACATTGTAGTGATGTAACATTTTTTTTGGATTTTTTTGGATTTGTGTTGTTTTAGATTTTGTCATTCGGCTTATTACCATGGCGCTGAAGTCAGTTGTCATCGTGATGCACAACAGGATCATTCCTTTCAGGAAAAGAGTAAGTACAATCATATCATTGCATGTACTGTATCTGCAATAAATATTGCAAGCATTTAGATGCATTTGATGCACATACATGTACCATGTATATAATGTACTTATTACTTTGTGATGTTGCAGGGCAAATATTACATGCTTTTAGAGCACCTCTCGCAGTGTTACAGGATGTTAGTTCCTATCCCATTATGGTTTGCATACTTTACAGACTACAATTATGGTGGCGAGTACTTTGCCGTCATTGCTACGTCAATTTATTTTATTTTAAAGGTGAGGTTACATTGCCTGAACTTATAATATATGCAAAAGTATTTTGTCTGTGCATGGTCACAGATGGGTTCCATAGCTATTCTTTCTATTCACTATGGTAGTTCCCTCTAAGTATGTTTACTTGTATGGTCTTACACATGCTTTTATTCATCGATTCTAGGGTCGTATGATGTTTGGGAAACTCAAAGAAGTGTACAGTGGATCCCAGACGTTCTGCCGTGATGTGGTGAGTGAGTACACATGTCAAACATGTCAAACTGAGTAACTGAAACCCATTTATTAATGACACTTCATCTCTCTGAACACAAGAGAGAGTTCATCATGCACTAACTGTGGTATGTTGTTTAATAGCAATATGGAACTGTGCCATCCAAACAACAGATTACAGAAGTTAGCAATTCGTGTCCAATATGCCAAGAAGAACTGACAGACCCAATCATGCTCAGAACTTGCAAGGTACAGCCACAATAGGTTATGTCAAAGATAATCAGGTCATTTGTGTGATGTTGCTTTTGATGACGATGGTTTTCTGTTGCAGCATATTTTCTGTGAAGACTGCATTTCACTATGGTTCGACAGAGAGCAAACGTGCCCGATGTGCCGAGCTAAGGTTGTGGGGGATCCCACGTGGAGAGATGGTTCAACCGCTGCCTACGTTCAATTGTTCTGATAGCTGTCTGTGACATACAGTGCATCTTATAGAATGGGTTAAGCATCATAATTATACGGTTTTGTTAAAATAAATTATCATTAATAATAAATGAAGTAGGAAAGTGTTGCCTTGTGTGTTCAGATGTCTGGTAATAGTTCGTTGAGCCCCTGCTTAAATATTGCCTGTCTGACAGGTTGCCATGTGGCCGGCGTTGCTATGCTATTAACGAGACGTCAATGCGGAAAATGAGGCGCGATCATCGATGATCAACATAACAACTCCTAACTGCATCATACTGCCATTAGGACCTTTAATCAAGTGCTATAGTATTCCATCGCACGCGTTGTTTGACTACTATAACGTGAATATCTATGACAGCTGCGCGTCATTCAACTATCTTTTCCAGCCACTCGGAATTTCGTCTACAACCCAGAGAGACGCTAAATTAATCCCTTATACAACCCAGAAGGAAGGCGCAAAATGAATCCCGTCTATAACCCCAAAAGGCGCAAAATAAATCCCGTCTACAACCCAGAGAAGCGCAAAATAAATATCTTATACAACCCAGACAAGTGCAAAATGAATCCCGTCTATAACCCAGAGTAAACTCTGG
>JAUPMF010073616.1:2283-13450 GCA_031471435.1 Stomphia didemon | reverse complement strand
CACTTAGTAACTCAAAAATACGTGCTAAAATACAAATAGCTCGGTCTCGATTCGCTTCCGATAGTATTACACTTGTACTTGGGCATATTAGATCGTCACGTTTGCAAAAAAACACTTGTCAAT
This sequence comes from Stomphia didemon, assembly GCA_031471435.1. Lineage (NCBI taxonomy): Eukaryota > Metazoa > Cnidaria > Anthozoa > Actiniaria > Actinostolidae > Stomphia > Stomphia didemon. Next base: position 13,327 of record JAUPMF010073616.1, on the reverse strand, counting down.
CCCTGTATTTACTTAGTATTGCATTAAATAAATAAGTTAAGTAGAATAAGTCACATTTTCCGGTTCCCATACAAGTTTGTTTTCCCTTTACAAGCCTTCTTGTTCAAAAGCAGGCACGAAAGACTGCCGTCAACTGTCGTCGTTCACACAAGCAAAAAACTAGAAACTTGTCAGGAAAATTGTAGACGCATATTTTTGTATGATTTTAATGTGCAGTAACAGATCTCCCGCCCACATTCTACTTACTGCAAGGTTGATATTGTTTAAAGCGAATTGAAAAAACTGTATTTGAAACTTTGTGCTTGTCTGACAATGTCTGCTGAATCAGTCCCCAATAAATATAGCATGAAAGCTTTCGAAATCACAGATAATTCATCTTATTACCTTCCAAACTATAGCTAATAGTTTTATATAGAAGGTGTTTCAAATGTATCCTTTAAACTATAATTCATCGAATCATTTCTTGTCTTATCTTCTTTCAATGATTTCAAATTGGAACCACTTGAAGTAAACCTATCTGAGGCTGATTTGAGCTTTGTTTATAGTATTTATTTAGCTCAGTTGCATGTAATAAGACATGAGCGAGCTAAATGTAGAAATGAAGTAAATGGAGTCGTTAGAAATTGCTCTTGTTGTTGTAGTGTTCTCGACAAACTTCTAGAATCCTCAGCATCGGTTGTAAACACACTTCATTGCCCACGCTTTTAGCTACATAAAGAGGAATAAACTTCCGTAGAGATTGTAACACAACGTGTATCAAATTCAAGGAAACTGAGCTGATAGCGAAGATAAAAGTCATAGTCCTGCTCTCAATAGCCCTGCAATGTCACCTGTAAGTTGTTGTGGTGTTAATTATTTTTATCCATATTTTGTTATCTGATGTTTTCGGTATATTTTCTATAGTGTTTTCATTATACTGCAAACCTAGAAAATAGCGGGAAGTCGAAAACCCGAATCGAACGGCCATAAAACTCGACAGCAAGTTTCGTGTAAACCCAAACACTTCAAACAAAATGACAAATTGAAGCAATAGGAAACACCGAAGTAGCACAACTGATATAAAACTCAGATATCGGCAACGAGTTCCTGAATATGTCTAGAATGGCATAAAGTAAATTTACTACGTGCTAAAAATACCAGTCGTTAAGTGCTATGAATCAGCCTGAGTGGACAGGACATTGTTGAATAGTTGCTCTTCAATTGTGTTTACTTAGAACGTGCCCAAGGCCAGTAGGTTTTCGTGGGCTGTGATGCCTTGAAATTGAGCTTAAATGGTTTCCGTTCAAAAGCGTTAGGATAATGTTGTTTATAGATTGATTCAAGACATTAAATGAGTCTTGTTTAAACCTATCACAGAGGTTCGAAGTATCTCGCATAAATTTTTGATAAACCGAAAGCGGATTCAAAGCGAAAACGATACTAAAAAACATAATTGTTTCGATCAATTCAAATCCGGGTAAATATTGCGTTTATAATTCTCTGTTTCCTGGCTTATTCAACAAGGAATTAAACCATAAATTTAGTTAGAGAGAAAAAAACAATTACAAATACCCTATAAAGAAATAATTGTTTTGCCAATGGCCCAATCCGATGTTCGAGATAATCCATGTCACCCATGCGCATTCGGCCTACAATTAGAACCTAAACGACGTCTTAAACCTCCAAAATACAACTTATTAAAGTTTACGATCTTTTATAGCAATATCTCAGCTCTGAAGAGTTGAAGATAAAATTAAATATAAAAAATTTGTCAGTCTTTCCAGAAAAATTCTTACTAATTCTTCAGTCAGTTTTGTTTGCTGCGACAAACATCGCAGTAAACTACGCACCATCCCCACCCTAGTGCTTTATAATAATATTTGTTTTACCTTTATTGCGCATGTTTCATGTACATATTATGCTCACATGCGCACTCTCTATTTATAGCTTCTCGCCAGCATTATTGTGCTGACCTCTCTTGGTAAGGATCTAACTAAACCCAACCCTAACTCGACCAGTACACAAGGCCAGGCTGCTAACACTAGGTCCACTGACGCGCATGCGCAGGTACCAACCAAGTGGTCTGGGAAGCTTATTCTGTTAACCAATATCCCTACCGTCCGCCTCAAGGTGAAGGTCTACAGTCGAACCGGGTACCACCTAGTCGTTCTACCTGGAGGACATGTAACAGGGACTGTTAATGCTAGTATTACGAGCAAGTATGGTAAGTGTTGCATGATTCAGTGTAGATTCAAGACAATTTTGACGAGTTTTTGTTTGTCTTGTTTAGGGAGATTCGAGCTTCATTCGTACGCACCGAGTGTTATCCGAATGAAGAGCATAGCAACCCAGCGATACGTGGGTATCACTAGGACAGGGCGCGTGTTTTCAACAGTAAGTAGGTTGGACTGTGAACATTGCTGTCTCGGTTCTCCTGGTTCTCGTAGGAGAAATAACTCAGGATTTCACGCCTCACTAAGCCCTTGCTCTCCATGCTCCCACAATAGAACTTACACAACAGAATGTCACTATACAATGGGTATTATAAGATCTGTCTTTTTCTACAGAAAGAAGCGACCAATGAGACTCTTCTGAACGAAACTCAGCGAGAAAACTACTTCCATTCATTTCACTCCCATATTTACAAACACAAGGACATGAGACATTGGTACCTCGCTATCAAACAGAACGGGAAAATGAAGAATGCGAGAAGAGTCAAACTCAGGCACAAATCATTTCAATTCCTTACGATCGAAGAAGGCAGAAAAGAGACCACCAGACAGAAACTGGAAAAACTGGCCATTTTAGAACTACTGAGAAATGTTCAATCTAGTCCGTAAAAATATACTGACACCATTGCAAACTAATGATTTGATCACAGATACTGTGTGACTACTTAAGCTCGGCGAGGTCAGTGTACGTTAAGCTTCTGTTTAACAACTTTCGCGTGATCACCGTGGCAGAAAACAGGACTGACTATACTACTAAACACAACTTCTGCACTACTCGGTGAAACTGCGGCGAAGAAAAGACGGAGAGAAACCATAACGAGCTGTCTGTGCGTTCAAACAAGCGCAGATTTGAATTTTGGCTGAATGGAAGACAACGCGGCTACTAGTACTTGACGCAACGCACCACGACAGATAATAATGAAACGATAGTTAACGCAAAATAACGATAGTTACCGCAAGATAACGATAGTTAACGCAAAATAACGATAATTACCGCAAGATAACGATAGTTAACACAAGATAGCTGCGATAGTTAACGCAAGATAGCAATAGTTAACACAAGATAGCGATAGTTAACGCAAGATAACGATAGTTAACGCGAGATAACGCAAGATAACGCACGATGATGGAGGTCATTGCAAAGCACACAAATAAATTGAGATAAGAATACAACAACTACCAGACTAGCTAAAAAAAGTCACTAACGTGAAGAAAGCGCACTTTGAAAAAACACAAGAGCTGAGCCTCTTGATACACTGCAAGTCTTTTCGTATATTATTGTGCAACCGCTCTCAATTTTCCTGACGCGCATTTCTCTTAATCTGAATTAAGAAAACGCGTTACCGCAGCTCGATTCTCGAGTGTATTTGGTATACTCAGAGCGCGCAAAATGTTTGCCCGCTTTTCCCTGTCAGGGGGGAGAAGGTCAAAATGACTAAAAATGACATTTGCGCAATTACAGGCAATTATTTCCAACCAGAGAATATCTCACCAGATATCTGGTCGATGCTATTTTGATCTTACGCCGACTGGTCACGTGGTTACTAAGTGCACTCTCTTTATGACTTGTCTAATATTGGATGTCATCACGAAAAAGGGTTTTCATTACTTTAGAATATCTCGTTCAAATAGAGTATTGTATTATTTGATCAGCTATCGTAATTAAATTGGATTTGAAATCGCAATATCATCTCCGCCCTTCGATCACTCCATTAGCTATACATTAATAAAAAACGCACACATATCACAGTACTCTGGGCACACAATATGTTTAGATTTGATTGTTAATTGTGGACGTTGCACTCATTATTTATGATTCGTAACAATTCCTCAGTCTCCGCTAGAAAACCCACTAGCTACATTAGCTAGCATCATATACTTAGGCTAACACGATAAATGACTGCTCGATCGTGCATGCACGAGTTATATCGACTAGTATTTTATTTTAGTCAAATATTCTGCTCATAATTTGGTATCAGACATAACCGTTTCTTTTATATTTCAATGACTATGAGACCGAAACAACAGCGCGAGTCGCACGCACGCTCACGAACTGAAACCCTTACGCGCGCGTGCAAGTCGACAAAAAGCATTAAGTGCTGTAAGGTCCATTTTAAACTTTACTGACGGCTACAAAAGTGCCTATTCATATTAGCCTGAGAAATTCGATAATAGGAAAAGATGACATCCGCATAATTATGGCCGCGTCTTCAAGTCTAAACGTAGATGTAAGTGAGATCGTATAGCTGTGTGACGCTAGGCAGGTGCACAAGCCTGCTTCCTTTACTGCTCATGTTCACATAAGATGAGCATAAACCTATATATATCCACACGAGAAAAGCGCGTTCACTCATAGTAACCCAAAGCCCGTAAGTTTCTGCTGCACGACTAGAATCGCTCTGAGATCGGCCAGAGTTTGGTCACCGCATAAAAGAGTTTTCTCCAGTTCATCACACACGGCCATTCGTCTTCTCTCTAAGCTAATGACGTCAGGAGTATCCATGGACGACGATGACTCATCTAAGTTACTGAAAATATTCATGTCATTGCTGGACGCTTTCCTCTTAGGTACACTCATCCTGTCATCTAAATTAGTAATTGTTTGGTCTTCACAACTAGACTCAAGAAGGTATTTAGCACTGGAGTCTGAGTTGATTGTAGGGTCGTTCACTTTGCTGTTCACTTTGCTGTCGTTCCGGTTGGGTTTCTGTTTCGCTTTGTTTATATGATGCTTCTTCTTGATTCTTTTCCCCAAACCTTTCATTCTTACCAACGCTCTAAACGAAATCCTTTTTTTCGTTTTGTCTTCTACAGTGATCGAACAGTCTTGAGCTTCTGCAACGATGTTGGAGGCGGGCACCAGTGAATCCAGAGTGTCTGTCTCCCCGTTCAACTCAGCCTCATGGCCACTGTTTTCTCCATCTGATGACAAACCATCTACACTCTTTCTTCCCTCTTCTTCGTGAAGGCTAAAACTTTCCCTGGTACTTTGATTTTCTTCACACGTACAACTAGTTTTGTGTTCGGTAGGAAATACATTCTGTTCATCGGGCTCTATTTCCATAACTTTGTCTCCACGAGTACTTTTCGTCCCTTCTCCATGTTTTGTATGATGGTTCTCCGCCTTCGCTTTCTCTTGCTGGCCACAATTCTCACCTAAAACCAACGCGGACGAAACTCTCAGCCGGCTAGTATCAGCGACTAGAATCTCCTTCAACGATCTGGCAACACTTTGGTCTTCAGCCACGTATTGTCCAGCAATCATTCCAGAATCTCTCACAGTCGTTACTCGTTCGGTGCTTCTTGACAGTTTTTCTATTCTTAAGCTCAAATTTTTCCACTTTTTCTAGTTTCAATTTCCAAACCGTCTCTCATGTCATTAGAAACCTAATCTCTTTTTCTGCATCACAGATGTTGTCATCGATTCAATGTCATCAAAGTGAGACCAAGTTTCATTGGAGCTTTTTGGACAAATTCACTTCTCTTTTGGGATCTGAAAATCAAAATAAATGGTTAATCAAGTAACGATAATTTGGTTCTGCTGTGTAAAGCTGAAATTATTTCAGTAATCCCTTTTTGATGATTTGCGCACTCCAAACAACGACAAAGATCCTATAAATACCTTCAGCACTGAAATTGAATTATCAACCGCAAAACAAGAGGTATAAAGGGATTGAGCTAGGGAGTTAGTGGGATTAGACCAAGCTAGACTCCTCGTCCAACCAATCTCATTAAGCAATTTCAGTCCGTTTCTATTGCTCGAGCTTATTTTGAGAAATGCTGGCCAGTATAGAATACTCCTCGATCCAATGGCTCATGAAAAATAGACGCAAGTTGTCATTAGACGAGTACACCCTGTTCGCTGGCCCTATCACTACTTCGACCACCTCGACGTTCCATGCGCAAAAAGAGTTCAAACAAAACTTTTGTTAGAGGTTTCATTGATGATATCTTATTATAATGGTGGAATCGTGTTTTTCTCCCGGCTATTTCGGCGGCAAGGTAAAATTAGTGTTGTGCACTTAGCGGATCAAGAACTTAGATCGCTAGCAAATTTATTCTTTTATTATGTTTACCGTAGCACAATATGTATTTGATTTCCACCCACATTCTTTCATAATGAACAATATATGACTCAGTCCTATAGATCCAGATTACAGTCGTGACGAAGAACCCGCCGCTATAGTACGAATAGAAATTGGTTGACGCCACTGACTGCATCTAGTTCGTTTATATCTCGATCCAATCAATGAACATTAATTGATATAGTACACACGCCGACTTTGGATCTTAAAATGTCAAAAAAACGTACATATACTCTTTAGCACCATAGTAAGTGATAACTGAAGTTAGCGAAAGAGAGAAAAGCTGTTTTAGAGAGATATTGCTATAGGCACTGACTTTTTTCCAATATTTTTCCGAGTTGTTGTTGAGACTAAATTTGCTTCCTTTTAGTATTTATAGCGATAACTTTTCCCGCTAAGTCGAAAAAGCACCTGAGAACAGTATTAGCTTCGGGCGAATAGTGTACCGCTTTCCTCTCTCTAAATACCTTGGCAAGTACATGTAAGCCTCTCGTAGATAAGCCTTGTAGATCGCCTTGATGTTGTTCCTTGATGTTGTTCCTCTCGAGGGAGAGTACTTCTTGACAGATGAAATCTTGTTCGTCTCAACACAAATTGGTTTTTGCTAATCAATGTTAGAAACGAATTAATGCGATGTACATTAGGACTCAGGCTGTGTCTGTCTACAGGCTTTTCAGACTCGTTGGCTTTTGCCATTAGACGAGACTACGATCTCGAAATTGCTTTGACTGAAAGCGACTGACCAAATTGACGGTACCAACTAACCTATCGAACCTAATGACACTCGCACACATTCACCAAGTGTAATTCGGCGCTACTCGAAGAAAAACCGCTGCAAAATACAGAAACATTTTGTTCGAGTAGTGCCAGGAGATTCAATGTCGACGAGTTGAAAATGTCTTCAGAAAACTAAAAACCCAATCTGCATTCTTCCCATATTTACGTACCTTTCGATTAGTTTGCGGCGCCAGTCTGTGCTTATACCTAATAGCAGTTGCCTCGAGAATATGTCAATACACATAGCACTTAGTTTTGTTGAGATTGCACGCTGCTGTTGGATCCCATATTTCACTCGGCCATTAAGAGCTAATCCGGCTCTCTCACTGGCTTTCTACATTTGGGAGTCGCTGTCTTGATTGGCTAGAACCCATTGATTTGAACCAATCAAAACACTCAGATATTCTGGGTATTTTAGTTCTGATTGGCTAATTTCAAACCAATCAGGTGCTTTTTAGCCACAGCGCTAGATATTGACGCAGACGTACACGAAACGTGCATGGGTAGAATCAGAGACGCAAGGAAGTCTCAAGTGCGGGGGCTAAAACGCTTGACTTCTGAGAAACGTTTGAAGTCAAGTGTTGCAAATTTCAGTGCTTGTGGGTGGACACTAACGAAGTGGGTGGACACTAACGAAGTGAGTATTTAGGTTTGGATTCCCTGTGTTACTATTGGATGCGCGCGCAAATTGTCACGTGATAATACGTCACAATGGATCAGTTCTCATTATATATGTACTGGTGAACAGGAAATATTAGTTTGCTTCAGTCATGTTACCAACAAAACATAGCCTCTATTTCTTCGGTGAGCTAAGTAAGTACCACGTGACTGCTATGTCTAAATAAGGAAAGACACACGTGACTTATTCAACCACGTTATTCAAACCTTTGCGGTCTATGTTTCTATGGAAGAGTCAACCGCGGTGATTTCGAAAATCGTTGTAATAATCGTGAATTGTGTTTTTAGATAAAAGCAGAAAGCAAAGCGAGCGTAAGGTAAGAAACCATCGTTTCCTCACTATTAAACACAGAAACGACCAATCAGAACGTAACACGTGTTTAAACACCACCATGTTTAATTTCGCCGGTCTCCGTGCAAAATGCATAATTAAGGTCAGTAACATACTGAACATTACAGCCATGGGAAGGAAGAAACGACGACAATACTTTACAAAACAAACTGCATATATACTGAAACTGAAACTGAAACTACTAACGACGGTCCCAGATACCGACTGACTGACTGACTAGCTGCAAACTAAGCCGGACAAAACTATGCACGTGTACACATGCATGAATCATACCAACAAGAGTATGCGCAAGTTATATATTAGTTAAATAATGCATTTGATATCCTGTCGAATAGGAATTAGAGAATGAAGTCTCAAAGGCCAAAATTGAGCAAAGATCTTTTTGTCAACAGTTTGAAAATGAAAAGGTAAAGTTAAGTTATGAGTACTACATTTTCAAAAGTTAAGTTATAATCATACATAGAGGGGTCTACTCCACCCCCACCTCGTTAACTACTAACGTTAAATATTTGTTTCGATCTAACCACGTATTTAGAACAAGACGAGTTTGTTGGAGAGAGAAAACCAGAGGTAATAATCAAGATCACAACTGTTGTGGGAACTGGGAATATTGTTACATGTTTATGAAAACAAATTTTGACGTTTACTGCGCATGCGTGGTCAAGAAACGATCGACTGTCGTCTTCGTTTCTTTAACCAAAGAGACTTTGTATTTTTGACAGACTTTTGGAGGAAATCCAGCTCATGGGGGTAAGAAATTTGAAACTAGGAATCGATTGCGCAAGACCGTAAAATGCGACGAACGTTTAGTGAACCGACACGACTTTTATTTTTCCGGTTTTACTCCAGGAAAGAATAAACGCCGTAAAGAAAGCGGCAAATAAAATTAAGGTGTGTAGTGCAAAAAAACAAAATAATACAATGTTAGTGCAATAGAGTAAGAATATATATGAGTGTTACTGTTACTCTGGTTACAGGCCCAAGCGAGACACATGAAGAATGTAAGAAAGGAATACAATAGGTGACAATTAATAGAAAACATTTTTCATATAAGACGTCGTTTGAACAAGCACAGCGATTGGTTGATTTTACTTCGTGTTTTGATTGGTTCAGCAAATTGGTTGATTTGTAATATCAGGTGTTCTGATTGGTTCAGTTCAATGATTGATAAATAGGAATAGAAATAGAAATTTAAAACCGTATAAAAAAGGATTGATTGAATGATTGGTAGAATGGCGGGAGACTGGATTTAGTGCGGTCATTGGACCGAATATCGTAGATATGGTCGCAATCACCATGGCGCCTACCAGTTTCCCCAACATAGAGTTGATTACAAGCAATACATGGAAGTTACGCAATTAAAGTGGTCGCTAATGTTACAAGTCGATCACTGATTGGTTATCAGTGATTGATATCTGATACTAAGATTTCGCGCGTTCTGATTGGTCTATCTTATAAGCAAACTGATCTAATGAACGTGATCCAATCTGATTGGCTAATTGTTTTTTGTTCTGCACGCATCTGTATCTTATATATTAGAATTCGTTTGTATTCGTAGAAAGGGCAGAAAACTAGAAGAACAGATACAACAAGTCGTTGATTTGTATAAAGTAAGCAGAGATCTGGTGGTTTTTTTACTATCTTGTAATTCCTATTTTCATATTTCTTTGTATATTTTCAGGCGATGAGATTGGCGAAAGACAACATAACTGCAACGAACTATAAGTAAGTTAGCCCAATACGATTGGAAGACTTGACAATCATGTTACTCATTTCTTTTAAGAATGACTAAAACAATAGAAATAGAAATAGAAAATATTTGTGAAAATATTGTGTAAGTTGACACTAAACACAATCGGACTCGGAAACGCGCGCGTCAACAAAACTAATAACGCAGTACATTGTGGTCGCGTTCTAGCAGCCATTTTCTCTGCGTTACATGCGATGTATCACGGATGCTTCAACAAAGAGCCAAACACAAACAAGTTTAGCAACAGAATATCTTTAAGCGGCGATAAAATTTCGCTATTACAAAATAGAAATGTGTGGGAGGTTTTCGTGCGAGAAACGAGCGACAAAAGGTTTGAACAGTGCACTTATCTCATTAACTCTACCATATAACACAAACACAAACAGACAACACACACTGCTGATAAAGGCCACGATACAGTCACGAACTGATGGGAAATAGAGAGATTTGGTATTAAAAAAACGGAACATGCATAATGGTTATTGAACATCAAGAGTCCCGCCAGCTAACATACGTTTTGCTATACTTATACGTTTGGGAGAGTCTCTTTTTGTCTTGTATTTCGCTTGAGGCTGCTAGATTGGAAAAGGAAAGCTCTAAAAAGCGTGTACATGTTTACAGGTCAAGTCACTGATTGACGCCGCTACATCAACATGTCGGCATATATACCAAACAACGACACCCATTGAAAGGGATTCTAAATGCTAAGAATTCACATGCGGAAATATGTCGATATTGGATATTGTTGTGTGTGTTTTTGTATTATTATAGAGCCGAACAAGAAGATAAAATACCGAAGTTACAAAACAAAAAACACTTTATGTTGCTAGACTACGTAATTAAGCCGTTGGGGAACTTTCACGAGCAATAAACGAGCTGGTTGTATTGTTACGTTTCGGGACCGAATTCAGCTAAAATATATTCTAAAACCAACTGAAACCAAAAAAAATCGTGATTTTTTTTTTTTTTTTTAGTTTAGGAAATCAAACTGCTTCTAACTAATTAAAAAGATGGCGCATGTTTTATTCATTTCGACAACATTCACCAGCTGGCGATACTAATGAAATACGATGAAAACCTGAAACTGATATCGTCAACGAGCAAATAAATAGTCCAAAATAGTCAGCACAGAAACAATGACAGAGTTACTATAAACACGAGTGTACAGGGAGATACGTTAGAAGAGCCGACA
>JAUPMF010073605.1:0-13450 GCA_031471435.1 Stomphia didemon | reverse complement strand
ACTAAGCACCATTTACATAAGAACCCGTTTAGGCTAAATTTGAAAAAATGGGTTCTTATAAGCGGGTAAGTACTGTAGTGCACCACCTTTAGCCAAAACTTGTGACAACATGTTAGTAGTGAATGATCTTTCAAGATACTGTAGCTTTGCATGAAGTTTTTCCTTTTGTAAATTGGTGGCTTGCCTTTCTGCACAAGTAGGTCTTGATGGTGGATTATTTGTTATAAAATACACAAATGAACAGCTCTCGCCACTACACTTACAGTTCCTTTGGCAAATATCACAACATTCATGAGGGGTGCTTAGCATATATGAGTTAGTAGAATCAAAGTGTGATAATAAAACTGTCCGCCGGCAAACAGTGTCATTCTTTACATACTCCCTGATAGGGTCGTCACAATGCAACATAACATTAGAATACAGCAGTACAGCTCTACATACATCTGATGTGTCTTTACCTGCCCTGCCACTCTCTTGTAGATATGCCTCGATATTCCTTGAAGGGCCATAGTGTATAATTGTTTTAACTCCTTGACAATTGATGCCCATTCCATAGGCAATTGTAGCTATCAGAACTCTTATTGTGCCATTGGGGTTTGTGAAATCTTTTAGTATCTCGTCATTATTAAGTTCATCCACCCTTGCATGGAACATTTCAACCATACTGCTCCTCAGGTCTCCTTCAGTGGTATACATCCCCTTTCCAAGCTCAGTTTTGAACATACCATAAATGTTAGATACAATCTTGATAGTCTGACAATAAACAATAATCCTTTCACTGTCAGTTCTCTTTGCTTTAAGTTGTTCACTAATAGCACTGAACAGCATATGCAATGTTGGTACGATTTGGACTAACATTGATAACAACAGCTGCCTCCATTTCCAAAGCCTTCATAATCTTTTCCCTTGTCAGTCTTGTTGCTGTGGCAGTGAGAGCCAACAGTGGAACTCCCTTGACAAGTGAACGGATTTCATTTATCTTAGAAAACCATTTTCTAAAGGCTTGTGCTCTCCCTTTTTAACTGCATATCCCCTGAAAATATTAGCATGATTCTCAAACAAAACGATAAGAAAACTTCCAGTTAGGACTGCCTAGTTAACAAAGCAAGTTATGACTTCCAAAATAAACAGTTGTACTTCAATAAACTCATTAAATCATTGATATTAACTTGCAAGATCAATGGAAGCATATTTGTAAAAACACAGCATTATTTTGCCGATTCCCCTTAGATACGCTACTTGATCTTGCATCAATGATGTTAGAGGAGAAATGGCCAAACATATATATTTTAAAGGCGAAGCTAGTATGTTACTATAAATCCTGGTATAAATGTGAGGAAAGCACAGGAATATTAGCGACTTCCTGATCCTGTAGGTAGCCCTACAAAAACATCCTTCCCATTTAAAAGTGCTATCACAGCCTTTTCTTGAATACTTTTTAATTTTTCAAGTTGAAAAATATTCAAAACTTCTTTTTTTGCCGTGAGAAAATTTTCTTGTGTAAACATACCAGTCGCCATTTTGATTTTTCTCTCGGCAACAAAACCATGTGACTCCATTGACCTATCACCGTATTGCCTGCAAGAATCTTGCAGGCGATACTGCGATTGGTCTAAAAAAACAATAGCCAGACCAGTGATCCAGCCGTGTTTGTGGGCTAAGTACGCGGGCTCACGAATTACGGCTGGAAATCGAGCCTAATGGCAGCCAAGACATTGGAGATATCTGGTGCTTTTTCTAGAAGCTCTGTGTGGTATATTGCGTTACACGTCACGTGACTGATCACGTGAACGCTACGGTGCATTGAGAGTAGCTCGACGTAGAATAAAGCTTAGTGTAAAGTAGCATGTCGTACGAGTCATCATTCTTACGAATAACACACTCTGTATGTACTGTATTCCAATCAAAGTTGCATATTTGAGCTCTATTAAAGACCCAAAAGACAATAAATCACACTGGTAGCAGCGGCGAGATCAAAGGAGTAACTATTTAACAGTATTAGGAGCAGAAAATATTCACTGGTGAGCCAACTGATATTAGCAATGACCCGAAGCCTTTAAGACCACCCCAAAGCCTTCAACTTCGACGAATGTAAACGTTAAATTGGTGCGAGTGCCAAGTGTTTAAAGTCCGGGATCAAATTTCAAGATTTGGCTTGCACAATTCGAACAATCATACCTACTGCTCGACGAAAAGCTCATCTAATAAACCTTCTTGATCAGCGAGCCTATATATCAGTAAAATTACTCAATTTTGTACCTGAAGCGACCTATGAAGAGCTGAAATCGAGACAACAACGACAACATGAGGATTACGAAACCAGCAGGGCCTGCACGCCCAATACGAGGATTAGAATGTTATTATTGACACAAGATAGGACACTTCAGCAGTCGGGAATCCAACCAGTCGGGAAACGGGGAACGAGGGCTGTCATGGGGCAGACAGACCTCGTCCGAACGGCTGTAGAATGTAATGCCTCGACCAACGTACGAAGTGCTACTCAAAAACGGACGCCGTCTGGTGATCAAAAGCCCACAAAAAGTCATGTGATATCCACCCTCAACGATTCACTAATTTATACGTTCGGTCTGGTGCAAAACCAGCACATTCTCTTAGACACTGGTTCAACTGTCAGCGTGATGAGTGAAAAGCTGTGGAAAACAATGCACCTGCCCAATCACTTGTGGCCTGTGGTGAGTCAGGAACGTCCATCTGTCATACTAGGTCTGTGAGCCAGCATTTGGCCGGATCAGGTAATTTTTAGAATAGTTTTCCCGCCAAGTAATATTGACGATCAATCAGAACTTACCAAATTATTATGCATAATTCTAACTGACAAACAAAATGGCGGATAGTAGGAAATGCAAGGGATGTTTATGTGTTGAAAGTTCAAAATCAAGCAAGTCAAGTTGCGAATTTACTACTTCATCAGACGATGAGGAAGAACTGGAGGATTCTGTTGCCTGAGGGAAAGCGAAGAGCAAAGCCGCTTATTCAACCAAGAATGCCACGCTGCACTGTATCGTTGTTGTTTATAAAATTTCCTTTGTATGTTATCATGAATTTCACACTGCAATTTCCAACAACTATCAGCACTGACCACAATCCTTATAGGCTGAAATGGGCCAGTCTCTAACTCATACGTATGTATATTAGATGGGGAAATATCCAGCGCAAATTTGATCGGAGTTTAACGGGAGAATTTCGAGGAACGCCGGCGAATGCTTCGTTGTATAAAGAGATATAATCTCACACGTTTCATACTTCAATGATGCTAAGAACTCACATTCTAATGGTCTTGGTTGAATTCGAACAGGAGAAAGCTACGGAAATACTAAAAAAATAATATAAAAATATATATAAATCACAAACTCTTTCAACGTTTTGCGTAAAAATGGCGGCTTATTAATTTTCAAAAACGGAAGTGCGAACTTCAAAGAAAAAGGTTTTCGCGGGAAAACTATTTAAAAAATAACTTGATCCGGTCAAACGCTGGCTCACGAATGCATGACAGATGGACGCTCTTAGTAATGGGTGAGTACATTTTCGACGGCTAATGGTTCCAAAATAGGAGTACTAGGAGAGACGGTGATCGGACTATGGCTGGGGAACAGGGATTTTGAAGTTCCCATGATCATAGCACAGAATGTCAGTCATGACTGTCTGCTTGGCTCGGACTTCTTTAAAAAAATATGGATGTCGTATTTTATATGACGAGGGTACCTTCACCGGTCAGCGGTTTGAGGTGCCCATCCGTTACTAGAAACAGCTTCCCAGCATATGTCGGGGTTTTCTCGGACAGGAGATTGAAGTCGAACCGGGAACAGAGATGGCTGTCACAATAAACATGGAGCCGGGATTCGAATGTAACGGCGGTACTCCTGGGATTATTGAAGCGGCCAACGCTAACTTGGATAATAATATCTGTCTTGCCCGAACTCTAGTATTACCGCGCAATGGGAGCGCCCTCGTCCGCAAATCAAACCTCACAGACCGGATCATTCGCCGAAGTGAGAAAGAAGCCATCGGGCAGTTCCACCCACTACATGAGAACGGAGCTGTGGTTGATTCTCTTAGTGGTGACGAGGAGGTTATGAGGCAGCCAGCAGACACCAAGGGCAACATCCCCCCAGTTTCAATGGTGAAGACTGCCTGTGGCGCGGCATTACAGGCAGTTAATCGAGAGAAACAGTCAATGTCCAACATGCAAGAAATGTATGCTGCTCTGGAGCTTGATAACACGACGCTCTCACCTGAACAAAATAATTGCTTTTTCTCTCTGATAAGTGAATACCAGATATATTTGCCAGGGATAACTTAGACCTTGGAATGACTGATCTCATTGAGCACGATATAGACACGGGCAGCACAAAGCCTATCAAACAAGCACCCAGGCGTATGCCCCCGTACAAACGAGATATAATTGATGAACAGCTCGATGACCTTCTCAAGCACGCCATCGCATAGCCCTTGGAGTAGTCCTGTAGTCCTTGCCAAGAAGCATGATGGGACATGCAGGATGTGTATTGACTAACGGAAAGTGAACCAGCGCACCGTAATATATAATTGTATAATTTATGCAATGTTTACGTATCCATACATTTTTACATTCCGTGATGCTGATTATATTTATTCATTTGACATTACAATACTACAATTCCTCCCTTTCTTGGTTCTGAAATTACGATAAATTTAAAGTTCAATTTTTTTTTCTTCTAAGTTAACATAGTCTTTTAACATAGTCTTTTATCCACTCCGGTTTCTTTCTTTGACGGGTCGAGCGTCCAGGTGTCTAGGTGTTTTGGGCAACTCTTTTTCATCCTCTAGATCTGGTGCCAAAATTGGACTTTGTTCTTCATCCACTGGTGCCACATCATTTGGACTTTGTTCTTGGAAATCAGGTTTAGAACATACGTCAAAATCTAGAAAATATTGACCTTCTTCTTCTTCTTCTTTAACATCAATGACAGTGTGGGAAATGGGCTCAAAAGGTGTGCTAACTTTGTTCTTCCCTCTCTATTTCACTAACACAGTGTCTCCAATGGCTATGTTATGTGCTTTCGTGTTTTTTTAACATCAGCATATGCTTTTATTCGAGCTTTGGCTTGCGTATCCTTACTTAACACTTGGCTGTAATCAGGTGATTTAATGCTTATTGTAGGCAGTTTGGTATTTACACATCTGTTCATGGAGAGTTCATACGAATTTTGTCCAGTACTTAAATGTTGGTGCTGCTCTATAGTTGGACAAAAATACGTATATTTCCCTTCTCCAATCTTTTCCTGAGACATGAGCTGTTTTTGCGACTTTACCTACATTCTTCACGAAGTTTTCAACTTGTCCATTTGCCATACTGGTGTGATTCTTCGGTGAACAAAACCTTTTTCTTGTGCAAAGTTTTTAAATTCTTGACCTTGAAACGGCGGGCCATTGTCTGTTTTAAGTTCCTCTGGAATTCCGTGGGTTGCAAAAATACGCTCTAATGCTGGTAGTACAGATTGTGCGGACGTGCTACGTATTACTTCTACCTCGGGATATCTTGAATACGAGTCCAATACAACAAGTAACATCTCTCCGGTGGGAAATGGTCCACAAATATCAGCAGAGGCTTGTATCCATGGTCCTTTTGGTAATGGTGTCATTTTTGACGGATCACGAGTAGATTTGTTGAGACTCGCTTGTCAAGACATACAATCGAGAATTCGGGATTCCATTTTTCAATCTATCCCAGGAAACCATACATTAGATCGTAGTAATTGTTTGGTCTTCACGATCCCCAAGTGACCTTCATGGCAAACATCAAGAACTCTGTTACGCAGGGTTTGTGGTATGATAATTCTGGTTCCGCGCATGGCTATTCCTTCTATGTAACTAAGTTCGTGAAATACTGGTGCAAAATATTTAGTATCACAACTTTTCTTACAGTTATAGATGTCACCTTTTTGGATATATAAGGGATTAATCTTGACAAATCTTGATCTTTCCTTGTTTCTTCCTGAATCTCTTGCAAAGTGATAGCTTTAGGAGTGATGCTTGAAATCAGGCTGTGCACTACATGGTTTCTGGCTTCATTTGTTTCATCATCTTTGTCTGTGAGAGGTACTGCGTGTCTGGATTGGTAATCTGCGTCATTTTTCTTTCCTGGGCAATATCTTAATTTGAAATCAAATTGCTACAAATACAATAGCCATCGCTCAATTCTTAGTGGTGGTCTGCTGTTAGGATTGTTAAATAATGGTAATAATGGTTGATGATCGGTTTCCACAATGAAAGGTCGACTTCCAATGAGGTACATGTAACAACGTTCACATCTGATGGCCAGAGCTTCACGTTCTGTTTGAGAATACCTTGTTTCTGTCTCTGTAAGGCTTTGGCTAGCACATACTACAGGTTGCTATCCTTGCTGCTTTTCTTGAGATAGATTTAGTCCAAGTCCATTAGGTCCTGCGTCCACTTGTAACTTCGTGTTTAATCCTATCTCATAATATCCAAGTACTGAGTCACGTGATAAAGCATTTCTAAGTGCTTCAAAAGATTTCTGTTCAGATATAGTCAATTTCCAAGTCACATCTTTATGAGTATGCTTGCGCAATGGGGCTGTAATCTCTGAAAAGTTTGGAATATTGAGCCATGCCTAGCAACGATCGTACTTGTGACGCATTGTTTGGTGCATTCATTGAGGACCACAGGTTTTTCAGTTACCCAACTTTTATGTGCCCCCTCCTTAAATAAAGTTGATATATTAATTTGTTTCAGTGCTTCTATTTTACCTGGGGCTGGCTTGATTCTTTAGAGAACTTGAATCGGCCAAACGAAACTTACACTTTTTGAGATTGAAGGTGAGACCACATTTTTGAAATCTTTGCAAAAGGGCTTTCAATGCTTTATCGTGTTCTAAATTGTTCTTAACCATATACGATGAAATCGTCTCTTATGTGAAGAGTTCCATCGATGCCTTCAATGGTATCAGTCATTGCCTTGTAAAATATGTATTGTGATGAAATTGTACCAAAATTCAATCTGGTGTATCGCATCTTGTTCTTGGTGCCATAGAAAGTAGTAAGGTGTCTGCTTTCTTTGTCCAGCTCTAACTGATGATAACCTTCATTCATATCAAGAACACTGAACACTGTGGCGCCTTCTAATTTGAACTTTATGTCTTCCACTTTAGGGAGTCCGGTAATTGGTCTTTTGATAGCCTTGTTTGGCACTCATATCAGAACAGTACCATATGGCTTCTGGGTTATATGGCTTTGGTGCTACCACTGGATTAGTACACCAAGTAGTGGGTTGCTCATCTGGAACATCCTCAAGAACTCCTAAGTTTTTTAGTCTTTGTTCTTCTTTCATAGCTTTTTTTTCCAGATTGTACGGAATTTCATATCTTTGCAGACGACACAAATTTATTATATTCAAATAAAAGCCTAATTCATTTGAATAAAATTATCAATGACCAACTTGTTTATATTGGAGATTGGCTAAATTCAAACAAATGATCGCTCAACATAAAAAAAAACAATTTTGTTATCTTTCACTGCTATCAAAAAAAAATGTCAACATACAGTTTCTCTGAATATCAATGGAAAACAAATCGAACAAACACAGAAAGCTAAATATCTCGGTGTCTGCCTTGAACCTCAATTGAATTGGAAATCACATATTACTGAAATCTCCAAGAAAATAAACAGAGGCGTTGGAATTTTATGCAAACTTAGACATTATATTAATCTTAAATTATTAACCCAGCTCTATTATTCACTTATCTACCCATACCTTACCTATGCAATACTTGTCTGGGGAAATGCATATCAAACAACAACTAAACCTAAACCTATATATTCTACAGAAAAAGGTCCTAAGAGTCATAACCTTTTCCCCTTTTGATGCTCATTTTCCGCCAATTTTTAAACAGCTACAAATCATTAAACTGCCCGATCTTGTCCATCTTCGCACATCTTCGCACTCGAACAACCTTCCACTTATCTTTTCAGACTTTTTTAAACCTATCTCAAGTATACATTCTTATAATACAAGGCTTGCTTCCAAATCGTCATTATATCTTCCCCATGCAAGGACAAATTATGGAATTTTTAACATAAGATATAATGGTGCAAAAATATGGAATACAATAGACATAGAAGTTAGAAATCTCCCAAAGAAACATTTTATTAAGAAACTAAAAAACAACTATCTAAATACTTACATACCTTAATTTGTGGCTCACACATTTCATATATATTCACACATAGCTACTTTCAAATTCACATCTCTATATTGCTGCAAATTTACTCAAGTACCGTACTTTTAAAATATTTAATCAAGTACCGTACTTTTAAAATATTTAATCAAATTTATTTCTCTAAAAAATTTCAACATAGTTATGTACACCTTATCTCTACTTGCTGACTAAACCATAATTCGCTAACTTATTTACTGTGGCCTAGCTAGATTAGCTTTTCAGTTATTCTAGGCCACAATGTACCTACCAATGTTTCTCTTTTATATTTATATTTATATATTTATCTTGTAATGTAATAACCTCCTATGCAATTGCTGTAAATATTTTTTAATATTATGGTACTAAATAAAAATGTATGTATGTATACATAGTTTGAATAACATTGTCAGGGTCAGTAAATAATATCCTTTAACAACCACAATACGCGGCTTGTCGTGCTAGACTGAACTGTTTTATTATTTTGTAATCTCGTTCTTATATGTTAATTGGTTTATATAATATATGCAATGCTTACGTATCCACACATTCGTACATTCCGTGATGCTGATTATAATTATTCATTTGACATTACAATACTACAGTTACTGGCAAGTCAAAATGACGGAAAAGAACCGTGAAAAGACTGCCTTTGTAACCCACAGAGGTCAATTTGAGTGGATGGGGATGACCTTCGGGCTGACAAATGCACCTTTCAACGACTGATGAATCTGGCCCTGAAAGGTCGTACGTGGAAATATTGCCTTGTCTACATCGATGACATTATTGTGTGGTCTACAAGCTTTAAAGACCACCTAGAGCGGTTGAGAGCAGTGTTCAACCGGCTTAAGGCGTCAAACTCAAGCCAACCAAATGCCATTTCCTCAGGAAAAGTGTTGCCTTCCTTTGGCCATGTTGTTTCGTAGGAAGGAATTTTCGCCAATCGAGAAAACGAGAGCAGTCAGGGAATGGCCCAGACCGGGCAACCTTACAAACCTCCGAAACTTTCTAGGACTGGCCTCATACTATCGAAGATTTGTTGATAAGTTCGCGGTGATTGCGGCTCCCTTGTACCGGCTGTGTAAGAAAGGAGTTAGTTTCTGTTGGTAGGGGCCAGAGGAAAAAGCCTTCACAGATCTCAAGCAATGCCTGATCGCAGCTCCGATCTTGGCTTACCCCGAGTTTTCAGAGGATAGCGGGGAGTTTATACTGGATACGGACGCAAGCACCAAACTTGGCATAGGAGCAGTCTTGTCCCAGAAACAGCAGGATGGGACAGAAAGGGTCATCGCATACGGCAGCCGCTCCCTGAATGAATCAGAGAAAAACTATTGTTTAACAAGACTAGAGATGTTGGCTTTGGTGCACTTTACAGACTATTACTTGCTAGGCCGCAAGTTTACCGCAAGGACAGACCACAATGGTCAAGTTGCGAGGTGGCTGGAGCGGATGCAGGAGTACGACTTCAATGCTGTTCATCGGCCAGGATCAGAACATGGAAACGCAGATGGTTTGTCAAGGAGGCCCAACAGCAGCCATGGAAATTGTCCAACTTGCAATATGAGTACTGTAAGATATTCACTTCATGATATCGCCGTTTCGTTTCCTTGCCACTAGTTTACACTCTGAACTCAATTTATTGTCACTTGTCACTTGGTCTTTACATCATTTCTGTTACTTATCATTATTCATCGGTTTCTATTTCTGTTGCTTCTCGTCATTCAGGTACAGGTGTTTCGATACAGGTTCAGGTTTACTGTAATCACTACTAAAGTTATTGCGCGTGGCTATATTCAAGGAAAAGCTAAATTACAACAGAACTCACATCTCATTGCTTTCTCTCAGGGAATATCACATGTGCCTGGTCGCCTCTACATTTGCATATCGCGCGTTGATTATATAGTAGCATAACTTAAAACGTCCCAATGTATTTTGCAAGTACAGTTAGACTAGAAGAGACTGCAGCGATTACCAAGCAGCCTGATGTGTCTCTTGATCCGATTCAGATGTGGTTCAGGGAAGAGATTGCAAAAGCTCAAGAAGAGGATCATGACATTGGTCCAGTGCTTAGGTCTCTAAAAAAGAGCAAGAGCAAACCTACAGGCCATGAACTGCAAATTGGGAGCACCATTACACGAGCAGTGTGGGCACAGTTTGAGATGCTGCATGAGATGCTGCATGATGGAGTAGGTGGTAACCATTTGGGTAAAGTCAAGACCCTGAAGAAGATAAAAGATCGCTTCTGGAGACCAGTAGAAGAATACTGCCGCGCATGCTTGACCTGCGCCAAGTGCAGAAGCGGGAAGAAAACCGAGAGCACCACTCTAGCCGATGGGATCTGGTTATCCTATGCAAAGGGTGCACATCGATGTTGTTGGACCTCTCCCTAGAACAAGGCGAGGTAATCGCTACATCCTCACCGTACAGTGCAAGGAAATGTGCCAGCTTCTATGATCTCCATATGAATAAGACAAGAACCACGGCGTATCATCCTCAGGGTAACGGGCAGGTAGAGAACTTCCACCGGACTCTGAAGAGCCTACTTAAAACTCAAGTTGATGAACACCATGATTGCTGGGATGAGCACCTTGGCTTGTGCACAATGGCCTATCGTAGCAGCGTCCATGCATCCACTGGTTACAGTCCCTTTCATTTGATGTTCGGCCGAGAGATGCGCATCCCCTTAGATGTCATGATGGCGGAAGATGCTGATTCAGAGTGTGTGTATACTGACTTTGTGGGTAATCTGAGGGATAACTTAGTGTCTTCTTTTCGCAGTGTACGAAGCAACTTGGCAACTCAGAAGAGACAGAAAGATGCCTTATATATATATATATATAAATTTCACCGCAACTGGGCGGGGCCATATAGGATCTTGAAGCAAATTAGTGAAGTTACGTATAGAATCTGCAAAGAAGGAGATCCACCTAATCGCTCAAAAGTGGTGCATTTAAACAATCTTAAACTCCACCAGTGATTCTCTGTAACACCATTGAATCACCACACACGGGGTCCACAAAAGACGTTACACCCTCACCTTTCGCAATGACTGCCCTGAGTAACCGATAATCTCAAATGTGCACTCAAGATGCTCAATTAATTCTTCCAGAAGAAAGACATAAGAATACAGATACCAAAGTAGCTCGACCGAAAGTAAAACAGCTCAAACGAGACGAACTATTGACATACCGTATAGGAGATGATGCAGAGACGGACCCACAAGCTAATATAAGTGATGCCCACAGAGTTCCAACCTGACAGAAACGAGGACAAGATAGAGAAGAATGGGGTAACCGACCCGCAAGGTGATGAAAAGGAGGCCCCCATGGCTACTGAAACGGACAAGCCAGAAATAAGGACTCGGAAGAAGAGGCACTTACTGACCTACAAGCGGATGAAGATAGCGAAGAACTGTCGTCTCGTGATTCCGAGGACGACATCACACAGAGTCCAGTTACGTCGCCGAGACCGGCACGCATCAGACAGGCTCCTGATCGCTATGGGGAAAGGGGTATTGGGTTCTTTGCAGTTGAAAGATGGTATCCACATGCTGATAGAGCGTGTGCAAAATCTGGGAACGAAAGGAAGACTTCAGAAAGAGAGAATTTTGAAACTTAAGCCCCAGGGGCTAAGACAAGTTGTTAGAGAACTACAGCAAAGATTTAGAGTATACATGTTATTTTGTTAGTGTTGGTTGACATTTGAACGTTTTCATAAACTTCTTTTCAGGGGAGGGGATGATGTAAAGTATTATGGTATAGCTGGCTAGGCAAGCTGTAGGATTGAGAACCGACCACGTGCGTGTGAATGAATCTGTAGTATTAAAGATGTATAAGCTGTATTAAGGACCTGAAAGACAATAAATCACACAGTATTCAGTTTGCAAATTAAATTAAATGAGAACTAGATTTACTTCATCTGACAATTTGTTTATTTCAGTTATTTCACCCAAATTAGTAAGTTGATGTTAATTTGAAAACAATCCTGGTGTATGCCCCCAATCCCTGTAGAAAATACTGCATTTCGTCACACGGGGGCATACATTTTTGCCCAAAATGAAGTACCCTAGCTAGCCCTGCTTTATATTGCAAATACATTTATCCTTCCTTTTTAGACTTTAACCCATCTCTTATCATTAGAATACTTGGTTTATACATCATACATGTAGGTAACATGCATTGTTTATTCGACCTAGAAACGTGATCTGCTTGATCTGTGTACTTAGCAAAACATCAAATCATCTGCGATATATTTTTTACAATTATAAATAAACCAGACAAGAAGAAGGGCTTGACATTTTAGGGAATTTTGGGGGAAATAGTTTGCGGGACAAATAGTTTGCGGGACACAAGAAAAAAAAAAGCATTGTCTATCTCTATCACTTTCTCGGATTCGATTGGTTTGATCGACCACTCTCGCGTCAGCATCATTGTGGGGACTCTTATTTCCCATGGTAAATCAACCAATCAGATTGCGAGTACAATAAATTATTGTAAAACTTCGTATATAAGTTTTTATATGTAAACGACTGTTTATGTAAACGAAATTCCCTAAAATAGCTATTTTTACTGCGATTCTAGTGGCGATTCACCTGCAATCCAATTCGCCGCTAGAATCGCAGTGAAAAAGAAAAGTTATAGTGCTTGAAATGAGGTTATTCTGGATTAAATATATTTAGAATTAATTAAGAAATATGTTGAGTTAGTTTAATCAAA
Source organism: Stomphia didemon (assembly GCA_031471435.1). Taxonomy (NCBI): domain Eukaryota; kingdom Metazoa; phylum Cnidaria; class Anthozoa; order Actiniaria; family Actinostolidae; genus Stomphia; species Stomphia didemon. The sequence goes on along the minus strand of JAUPMF010073605.1, from coordinate 520 downwards.
TTTAATATTGTTTTTTTAGTGTTTCTGTGTCATATGTGAGTTTGTTGTTGGTTCTCTTGCTTCAATGGTCCTTTTTTCGAAGGTTTCTCTCCCGCAACAAAAAACAACATTTTCAATTCTTAATTCGATCTTGAACAGGACCTTCCTAAAAATCACCTATGCCGAGGTAGCATCCTGTATAAATACATGTATCATGATTTATTTTACATATTCATGCATTACTTCTCGGAAGATCCAACCCAATTGGATTGAGAGAACAATAAAGAATATAATAATGTATTATTCTAAGAACAAGACAACAACACCTATTGTTTCAGATATCTAATCAAGAAAGGGCTTACAATAATGTTAAGTCATCCGCAAATATTTTGTTTAACACAATGTGTGCTGAAACGACAACAGTTTCACGCCAAGTTAAGAGTGAACAAATGTCAATCGTATATTTATCATTAGTATAATTTTAGACTTGAATACAGAGTTTCGCGCGCTCTGATTGGTCGAGAAGCTCCGATTATGTGAC
>JAUPMF010073582.1:0-21166 GCA_031471435.1 Stomphia didemon | reverse complement strand
CTCTGTCAAGGAACGAAGTAAAGACATAACTGATATGAGAAATGACAACATGTGTACAGAAACTGGTGCTGTCTCTGTCAAGGAACGAAGTAAAGACATAACTGATATGAGAAATGACAACATGTGTACAGAAACTGGTGCTGTCTCTGACAAGGAACGAAGTGACGACATAACTGATATGAAAGATGTCAACATGTGTACAGAAACTGGTGCTGTCTCTGTCATAGAACGAAATGACGACATAACTAATATGAGAGATGTCAACATGTGTACAGAAACTGGTGCTGTCTCTGCCAAGGAACCAAGTGAAGACATAACTGGTATGAGATATGTCAAGGAAAACCAGGCAGAGAATACTGATTTGGATGAGGATATATCTACAGAAGCTATTGTTATATCTGTCAAGGAAGAGATTGATGTTATATTGACTCGTATCGCAAAGATAGAAAGTGATTTCGATGCAATGCGAACAACAATAAAAGAGATTAAATCACCAGAAAAAAATAGGTAAAGAAAGACAGCCATTTTGTCTAATTATGTAACTATGTAATATTTATTAGTGTAAATATATTCACAGATAATGTAATTCGTTGTCTGGTATTTCATGGAATTATATTTTGTACACAGAGTCAATTATGCAATAGGTTAACATTTTGTATTATAAGATAACAGTGAATCAAAACTGCATTCGCATTTAGCCATGACACAGGGAGAGCTTTCTTGTCGACACTTCGCTCAGTGGTTCGGATATTTTTATAGGTGTAAATAATATTTTATCTGAACCGTTGCAAAATTATCGTAACCAACTTGAAAATAAAGCATGACATGAAACGATATTGATGCACAAGCACATTAGAAGGGATTGGAGCAAGAGCAGAATAGTGACTTTAATTTAATGTGAAATTCTCCCTACACTTGTATAAGAAAAAAACGAAATTACATTGAGAAAAGTTTCATGTTAGTCAAAATCACTTTCAAGTAAGAACAGTGACTTTGATTTAATGTGACATTTTTCCTAATTTTATATAAGAAAATGGGAGATTACATTTGGAGAAGGTTGATGTTGATCAAAGTCACTGACCTAAAAATGCACTAACATCTTCAATTTGTAGCTATTATATAATTCTAGTTTGCATTAATTGGGCTACCTGTGCTATCAATCTAATGTCATTTTAATGTAATATGTCTTCATTTCTTGTTATCCCACCAAGAACCACATTTTTACAAATACTAGATCATTATCTGACATGGGATACCTGTGTCAGAGAGAGCCTGGTTCGATAACCGATCCCTTATCGATTCTAGGTAACGATATCACAGGCTCATTATACATTCTAACGATCTCTATAGACCAAGCATCGACATCTCTATTAAACACTAACGACTTTACGTCAAGAGACTCTGGGCGAGCAGACCAGAATTTCTTGAAACTCTTGGGCCTCATCTTCTGTGAAGATCGACTCGAACCACGACCGCAAAGGCTTTCGGTACTAGGTAACAACACGTGGTCTAACTGTACCTTAGCTTGTCCTCCAGTACTAGTTCCATTCTTAGCTCGTTCTCTTTCTCGTCGTTGCATTGACACATCTGCGTGTAAGCCTTGATTTGGAATAATTCTTTTCGATAAACTGAACATATTTGGTAAGGTGTTTAATGCATTGTTTTGCAATGCTCTCTGGGATGCGTCACGTGATCTGTTTGTTGCTTGTGCACGTGCCTGATTCCTATGGAAGAGTCTGATTGGCTGAGGAAGATGTGCAGCTGCGTAAAGAGCTTGTGGATGTGATGCTGTAAAATCTCTCATATTTATGATGAGGTTGTAGTGAGCAGCTCACCTCACTTTATATATCAATCTATACTGATATATAACGGATATGCTTACTGGAGAGTGCTCATTACAACACTTGTCTAGTAATTACTTTTAGTGATGCCGATGACGATGGTGATGATGATGATGATGATGATGGTGATGGTAATGCCGACGACAACTAATAATGCTGATGGCAACTGATGATGATAATGATGACGATGTTACCGAAAAAAGTTGTGACGATATGATGACAACTACAACTAATGACGACGATTGGACGATGCGTTTAAGATGATAATGCTGATAGCTTTTCAGCTTATGATGATATCACTTACATCCAAATACAGTGATTCATCACTCACATAAGTTGTTCCTTACTGAGCACATCATATATTGTATTAACACGTTTTCCTCTGCACTCATAAAGCAGACACGAACTGGTGTAGAGCACAAGCAACAATATATCGTATATCTGTTTGTCGATATTTGATCTTCTTCTCGTTTGTCCTTATCTTCAGTATACGAGTAACATCACATACAACGCTTCGTTTGTGATGTCTGTGTCTTGTGTGTCGGCTTTAAATCCAAAGCAGCTACAGCATTCAAGACTTGGTTACAACTTGGATTAATAAAACTGATGGTAATTTTGGTTTCTCAAATACCTTTGCACAATGTCTTTCCTTAAGTCAGTGGGTGGTTGATCTTGTTGTGTCGTAGAACTGATTCACGCCACTCAGCAGTCAGGTTTCTTTTGTTTGTGTTCTCTTAACATAATCATTTCTACACTAGCTTGGATTAAGTTTAGTTCAACTAACACTCGTCGGTGATGAATTAAAGTACGTCAAATATGACTGACTAGGTTAATTTCCAGTCCGTTGCTAGTTGTAAACTGACTCTCGTGTGTGACCTGACTCGGGAATATGATCGTCTAATGTTGATGTCTTACTGAAACCCAAGAAGACATCTCAGAATACTTGGAATGACAGACGTTTCAGAAAGTATAACGTGAAATGGAATAATTTAAATAATATTGGATAGATGAAAAATGGAAAAAAATTAAAAAAGTGAAGCTCATTTTTGCTCAATATGTTAGTCAATAGATAATTTACCCTTTCGGTCTTTCAGCTTTTATTGTATTTACACTGTTGGATGAGAAAGGAATGCCAAGATTACAATCACCTGACCACTCGTAGCCCTCAGATAAACTTCGTGGCTTTGTTATCCGGTCACATGGGAAATTGTTTGTGGACGAACTGCATGTTGTCTCGTGCAGACACCGCGTATAACGAGCGACCGATCTTTGCTATCCAAGGGTAAACTAGCTGGGTTATTTTTACGGAACGAAAAAGCTAAGAACATTGAAAGTACATGCACGAAACTAAAACGTTTCAGTAAAGAAAGCGAAAAAAAGACAATCGAAAATTAAATTACCTTCATCCTATATTTTCTTTATTTTTTTGTTTTCGTATTTTAGTTTTTTCGGCAAGTTCTTCCCAAAATCAAAACTACTTTTATACAATTTTTTTTCAATTTTTCAGTTCTACCATTTGCAAGCTCTTATTTATATAATATTGACTTTCCGCTTTTCAATTGAATGTGATTGCGGGTCCTAATACTGTCGATGAAGGGGCGGTGACAGGATTTCCCTGAGTGGCAGATCGGTTGCCAGATTGGCTTGGAAGACTGATAGAAGAATTATAGACTTGCTGGTTGCGTCTCTGGCACTTCAAGATGGAGTAAATAGCGCGTCTAAAATGCGGCATCCTCCACGCGTATAAATACGGGTTTACAGCAGAGTTAAGAAGCACAAACCAGAACTGAACATCTCGCATCCAGTGAAGGACTTCACACGAACAAACACTGCAGAAATTCATGGTGAAAATCAAGACACATGCTGGGATGAAACAGCTAATGTAGCAGGCCAGAATCACTGCAAAGACCTTTGTTATTTTCTTCTCGTATTCAACGGCTTTGATAGCATCTCTTGTCTTCTTTCTTCCTTCAGCCGAATCGCTGGTAGTTTTCGGGAGACGCCCTAACGTGCGAGCCTTTAGAATCCCATAGATTCTCAAATACGTGAAAATGAGAATACAAAATGTGGATATCACGGCTGTCACGCTGAAGACCAGACATTGGATTAACGGTCCTACGAGAAAGTAGACACCAGATATTCCAGCAGACGTCAGCCAGATTCCAAGCGAGGCAAACACGTAACGTCTATCGAGAGAAGTGCGTCTGATTGCTCGGTAGCTCCTGCTCGACGTTGCCGCAGAATGGCGCTCCACGGTCAGCGCCCCAAGGCTCAAGACAGATGCAGTGCACGTGAGGAAGTACAGGTAATGATGGACTCTTTGCAGCAGTGTAAAGTCCATATAAAGGCCTTCTCTGAAGTGGTACCACGCCGAGAGAGGCTCCGTGATGAGCCCAACAGTAAGGTCTGCTAATGCCAAGTTGACGATGAAGAAGTTGAACGCCGTGCGCAGCTCTCTGAAAGGATCGACGAAGACTGCGAGGCAGATTAAGAGGTTGCCAGGCAACGTCAATGATGAGAATATGGCTGAAAGAGCAGCCGTTGCGAAAGACAGCACTACAGGGGCGTGCACGCCAGTACAATTAGGTTGACCGCCAGACATAATAAATCCACATGAACAGCGGCAGAGCTACGTTTTAATATAGTAGTTCGCGTCTTCCGGCCCCGACACAATACTAGTGGTGAACCAAAGAGTTTCAGATATCCAAATTACACTGTCCCGCTAGAACACCTGAAACGCCAAAAAAATCTCATTAAAAAAATCTCATTAAAAAAATCTCATCAAAAAAATCTCACCAAACTAATATGTTGTATTGATCTGGCGCTTTGTGATACAGCGCACAACATTGGCTAATGCTAGACTTGTAGCCTTGAGCAACCAGTTGAGTTTCTAGCGCATGCGCAAACGCATATCCTTTTGTGAATGGCATGATTATATTATATTTGTAATTCCGGCGAATTTTTTTGATATATAATAATTTGTTTACCTGCAAAAAGCAGCGCATTTTAGCGGGTAGATTTCTTTAGATTCAACCGCAAATTAAACTGTATTTGATCTCCCCGTCGCTACTGTGGACCGGTTTAAAACGTTACGCGTTGCCTAGCAATATCCACGCATGCGCAATACAGAGTTTTCTTTTTCCTCTTAGAGCGCACTGAGCATACAACAAGAGTTTACAAGATTTTTCTTAATTAACATGTAAAAAAATACTTTTAAAATATCACTGAGTTTGATGAAAACAGAAATACTAGATGACTGTTGAACTGAAACCTATAGTACAAAAGTAAAGTACAACTTTCTTGTGTTCTTGCTCTTTCACAATATACACCTATTTTAAAAAACGTTGTCGGGAAGAACGGCGTATCGCAGTTGTCGAACGAAAGTTGTTCGACCGAAAGGAGCTGTGAGTATTGAATATTAATAGGAAATTAAATCATTTTCAAAGAATTCAATGATGTCGGCTCCATACAGTCAAATGGTTTGTCCACATTCTTCATTATTTAGCTCCTCAGTTCAACTGCCATTCGCCGTTCTCCCCGACAACGTTTTTTAAAATAGGTGTATATTCTCTACTCTTAACAGCGAAAAAGTCAAACTATACACACCACATTCAATAAAAGTACAACAAGTTGTGCACTATAACTAAACAAGCCAGTACACTTGGCTATAGTTTCATTTTGGACTGAATCTTCGACATTTTGTCGCTGATATTTTTTAAATATTTTTTTCTCATTGTAGAATTTCAAGGCAAATTTGACTTGCCAAGCAAGGTCTCTGTCAAAATACCTGCAGTTGAATTACCGATTTTCTCAGCTCTGTTCAATTCACAGAGAAAAAAAGATTGTACCTACCTTGCTTAAAATTGGTGGTAAAAGCGTAAGCTGTAACTCAATTCCATCGTTCTGTCTTTTGCTTAAGGTGACTTCAAGAAAGTTGATTCACGACAGCTGCTGAATTATCACTTTCCTGTCGTCTTTCTATTGAACATTGAAACTCCGACTGGCTTACACCCTCATTTATTCTCAATGTTTACTTCCGGTTTCGATTACGTTATTATTTCGAAACCGACTTTGATGTCAGTGGTATTTTATATTCGAAAATCATTTTTTACCTTTAGAAATATTTTATCTCTAAGTTATGTCAATCTACTCGAAATTTTTGGAAAGTTGAGACGTTTTTGATTTGAGGGGGGAACATGTCTGAACTTAGTTTACCGTTGCCAAAGGTAAACTAACCTGTTTTATCTGTAATGGGTTTTAATCAAGGATAACCGGTGCTTTCGTAAGGTTTCTGTTGATTCACCTGCTTGTCATAATGTGTTTTAGCACGGAGTGTATACAAGTTGACATGAATAGCAAGTAATAGCGTCATCAGGACACTGGGGGTCCAATATTCTCAGACATTACAATAGGTTATTCATATAAATATTGAAAAAAGCTTGACTACATCTATCACAAGTTATATAAGCATATTAAACCAAGTCTAACCTTTCACGATAAATAACTTACTCAGACATGCTCAATAATATCAATCAGTAGATGCTTTTCTAAGCCATATCAGCTTTTTATGAGGAAACATACATTTATAAGCGTAATGAGAGAAATTACTGGGAGGTAATATATTGCAAAGTCAGTCCAATATTCCATGAGATGCAATTACCGTTACCCGAAATTATTTTTAATTGTTATTTTTAATTCTGATAATTTTTTTACCAAGCATCGTAACGGTACAATGCGATTGGTTGATTAATTTTAAAATTGGTTGGTAAGAAAAAAAATTCAACACTTGAAGAGGGTGGGGGGTAGAAATTTTTTTGGGGGACAATTTTTTTTTCTCTTTTTCCTTTTTTCCACAAATAATGACTGGTCTCTTATGATATTTTATATTGTCTTCTTTTACATGGGTTTGAATAGGTTTTTGATAATCTTTTGTCCAATAGAATTTACTTATCGCTGATTTGACATAGTTTTGAAGCTGATTGCATTATGAATGCATGACAGTTTATTTGTTAATAGAAAAGAGAATGGATGTGATGTTATGTAATACAGAACTATACTAATGAACTAGTACTGTCTTGTTATGAACTGGAGCAGAAACATTGCAATGAAATTAATTAATTCGATTCATTGAACGAAGGAGTGTCAACATGTCTCGTATCTTTCGTAAGCCGAAAACCGTTGTGGAAGAGCAATCTTGGTTAAAGGAAACCGTACCTAGAAATACAAGAAATGCAGGCAAGTGGCTAGAGCGTTAAGAATACCAAAGAATGGTTTTCAATGTGAATTATAGTATTCATCGATGAGCTGTAATATGTGAAGTTAATTTTTTTAAACACGAAGTTCCGGAATAAAAGAAGCCTGCTTAGGGGTAAGACAATGCAATGGCTATTCAATCTTTGTTCGACGTACATACTTATGCATGTATATGTAGCTATACAAAGATTAATTAGCAAACGTATTGTGTTACCTCTGGGCAGGCTCCTTTTACACCGTGACTTTGTGTTTAATATTCGATCAGAATACTAATAGATAAATTAACCCATTTTATTAATTCATCAACCCCTCCCTTTCCCTGCTGAATATTTATGCCCTCCCCGAACTTTTAGTTTGATAGTACTTGTATCCAGTTTATAATGGTCATGTACATGACCCAAATCCTGCAATTTTATTGCTCAATACCCTTATGAATTATTAATTATATTATATTGTATAAGTAAATATTGTGCGCATGCCCGTGATAAAATTTGCGAAAAAAATCTCAAAACTTCAAAGTACGATAAAAATTGATTAAATTAAATTTCCTACAATCTACAAAAATTATTTGATATATAGTTCATTCGGTCACCTTTGAGAGTTTTTTAAATTATAAGGCGATTTTGTTCGATGTCACGCTTTTTCTTTGAGAGTATCTAAATGTCTTGCGTTACATTTAACTATTCTCCTCTGTCACGCCTCTTTTTTGAAAGTATCTAAATGTCTTGCGTTACATTAAAAAATGCTGCGCTGCCACTCCTTTTTATCCCGAGAGTATCTAAAAGATTGCGTTATTTTCAATTATTCTCTGCTGTCACGCCTCTTCTTCGAGTGTATCTAAATGTCTTGCGTTACATTCAATTCTTGGTAACACACTCGTTGGTTTGTTCCATTTTTGGACTATTTCGATAGAAATATCGTCGATATCAACACCGTCAGTGTCCAAAACACCATATTTACACTTAAGCTTAGCCGCTTGTATGTTTAGAAAAGACGGCATATCTCTCCAGAACTCCCTCAACTGCTTCAGTGTCAAATTATGTCCCTCAAACAACTTCGAAGTAAAATCGAGCCCACTTGAATTCTTCGCTATCGATTTCTTATTTGTCGACGATTCTGTCGCATTACAGTGATGAAGATCGTTAGTTAACTTCAGCTTTTTCATAACTTTCTGCATCTGTCGTTCTTTCTCGGATTCCATATCGAGTTTTCGTAGTTTTGGAATGATATCAACGTAAGGTTCACTTGGGTACACTCTGGTTTGGCCCAAAGGTTGGATATTTTTGGGCTTTTTTCTTGGTGTAATAAGCTGTCCAATTCTCAGCCTTTCCATTGCAATTTTCTTTTCTTTGTCTGCACGTGAACCTTCTCTGAGCATTCTTGACCCCACTATACCCCTGTCTGGCAGGCTTTTTTTCCCTAGACCTGCTATACTGAGTTGTTTGTTATAGCGGGTAGGGATGGTACTTGGGGTGTGACCATGATATAGTGTTTTCAGTGCTTCATCGAGAGCTGATGGAAATGTTCCGCATCTCGATTTTTTTTCTTCGAATTTTAAGGCTGTTGATATAAAGACAAATTTAAAAGTCATCATCACATATTATATTAATTATTAATAATTAATTAATTAATAATTAATTAAGATGATGACTTTTTATTTAAATAATAATTAATAAAGTATTTAGTTGGGGGTAGGGAGGGTGGGGGTGGAACTGAATTTCCATTGCAAGTTTAAATATTGTGAAGTAGTTCTTGAACCGGTATCGTTAAATCGAATTTAAGTGCAGATGATGTAACTTTTAGATTCCACATGGCTCAGTGAGAACAGTAGCAACTTGACTCGATGGAATTCTTGTAGAAGTCCACCAAATTTCAACATTGAACTTGCATTTCCAGAGATTATAATCATGTATAGCATTACGTATAAGAATTTGATGCAAGACATCCAATGTTTTTCTCTGAACTAGTAATACCAAGACAGAACATTAATTTGTTCATTGAAACCGATAAAATTTTGATTTTCAGTCATGTTCAAAATTCTACGAGTGAAATATATAACCCCAGACAAACAAAAACGCAAACTTTAGCAACTAGCTTACTTAATTTACAGCAACTAGCGTTAACTTGCGCTTGAATGGCCAAATGACACACAAGATTATTTGACTTGCGTTAAAATTGCTACAAGTAAACGCAAGTTGGTGGTTAAAGGAAAGGCAAGTTCAAACTTGCTGCAGCTTGCCGCGTCTTCATTTGACCAGGGCTTACAAACTTCACTTCTATTATGTTTTGAAAAGCAATTTAAACAGTGTATATGCCTTGTAGATATAGTTTGTTAACTAAAAAGGTGCATTTGATGTATGATTAAAAAAAAGAAAGGAACAGACTTATCAGCTTCAAGCAGCAACAGCTTGTAACTTCTGGTCTCCTTAACTTTTAAAACAAGAAACAGTTTACGACTTAATATATGATAATCCATATCGATTACAACCGATCAAGATTGCTTAGCTAGCTTAGGAATTCATCCAAAGAAGAAAGTTTCTCACTAAGCTTGTGGTTTAAGTATACATAAAGCACTAGAGACCACACATCGTACCTTCAATGGCGTACATACCCAAGTATTGCCAATAGTCTAAACTGATACCCTAAACAAATAAGTTCTCACGGGTACAAACACAACGCGTGATGTGATTTGATGTCCTCGTAGATCAGCCCTGATTTAGTACATGTACTTTAGATCTCCTAAGAAGTCTTGTACATCTTCCAAAGGCAATGTCTTGTAGTACAGTTAGTGGATTATACCTTGATACCTTCAGTTCCTCTAGGCAACCTAAGCAGTTTGCTTTGTACACTGATTTGTTTGTCTTTCGGCTTGCAGGAATTAGTTCTTCGTTTTTCGTATGGTAATTTCTAGACTTATACTAATTCATGTCTTTCTAATGTCATGATTTAACTGTCGCTCCATATTTAAAAAGTGCAGGATTTTCAGTTTTCACCTTATTATAATAATAATATTTGTCTGTTAAATGTTTTTCCTTTCAATATATCGAGTATAAATTTTTACCTTTAGGCATAGTTCATCGTGTCTAATAGATTCAATGGTGTCCGGCTGAGATATATTTTTGTTAGCACAAAGAAATCTGTCAAACCACCCTATGAGGTATAGACGTCCTATTGCGCATGTGCGCATGATAGGTAAACATTTTTAAATAGATCTTTGCATTTTGTATATTGAAAGAGATTATATCATGATGTATTCCTGCAATAAAGTACATGCCTATATTTTCCATGCATGATCTATTTATATGCTGTTCCTTTGCCTTTGTTTTGTTCCTTACAACGTGACAATGCAATGTAATACATCATATATTAATTACATACCTAAACATCTTCATAAAAAAACTCATATTTCATTGGTTGAATTTTACATTGTCTTGAAAAATATATTTTTCGCTACAAAATGTACTGATTACTTACGAATGTTTGTTGCCTTGATTTTACTTGCTTTCCTAACATATATTTAAACTGCTCGATGCATACAGTTAATTAACATATCTCTCTTGCACAGTTTCCCTACACCCCTTACCCCATCTTGAACAAAATATGACACCAAGTCGCAATATTGTCTGCAATAAATTTATTCTCAGCTCATCACACCAGATAAATAACATCAAGATAAATCTTTCACTCGCAACTTTCGATGATATTTGAGATCAAATCTCATGAGGTCAAATCTTAGGAAGTCTGACTTCGATGTATTTCTTAATTGTCTGGTTCTTTTGGACAGCGTTTCTCTTGTGCCTCGGACTTCCTACTTCTTTCCTCATGTATTTTAAAGTATCTGGTGACATTGTTGGCAGCCTCAGAAATGAGTGCCCGGATGGAATGAGCTCCAAAGGAGAACGTTCATTAGCAATTGCCTGAGATAGAATAGTCTGTGCTAACATTGGAGCTACTAGACTTCGTGGTGTGACCTCCAAATCAGGGAATTCGAGATTCTGTTTCTGTACGATAGAATCTCTCTGATCCAGTAACGAACAGCCCGCACACGGTCCAATAACATCACAGTACTGTCTTCCAAATGAACACTTTGGTTCACACGGCGTCTGGTTCAAGAACAGTCTTAACTTTGATTCCTCGCTGTAAAACCCACCGCATTTCCTACATTTATCCTGATTTACTCGTACCCCTTCTTTTCTTAATCCAACAGACTCTCTATAGTTCTTCATGCTTCCAGTGTGTTTCTGTTTATGCCAGTACCGAATTCCCCCCGACACTTCATCAGAAAACTTCTGGAAGTTTATTTGTTGACTTGCTTTGATTTGAGATCGTTTTGGAAGCCATTCTGGTTTTTGTTTTGTGGATATAAGACTCCTTTCTTTCTCAAACTTCACCAGCGATCGATAGTCTAGTCTTTCACTGTACGGCATATCATTCGTGTAAAACTTGGAAAATCATCTAATGGATTGAAATATTTTAGTGGGGTTTATAGGTAGAATATTAGAAACGCAAATATGGCTGAAGGTCACTCACTTCATTATAAACCAAACTAATTCGTTTCTCGAGAAATAAATCGATCTACGCGTGTGTGGTTCACTCGGTGCAATCAATATTCCTTCATTTTTCTCTCATACCTTCAGTCATACCTTGGTAATTTGCTTGGAATATGGATTATTCTTCGGTAATTTGGCCATGTTGACAGTCAGTAAATGTGTCTCTCGGCCCTTAACGACAAGCTTTGGTTACCTAATGAGCAATAAGTGACAATAGACGGGTCATGGTTGGAGTTATTTTCTTTGTCTAGTTGTTATCAACAGCGCTGTGATTGGCTATTGAGATGGTTTGTGGAGTTTGTGGTTTGTGGAGTTTGTACAGTAATCGTTCAACCGCAAAGAGACACACGAAATGATCACCGGGCTTCCTGTGTGTTTTGTACAGCTTTGCAAACAAATGATGGTTTTGTACAGTGGTGATCGTTATGTTGAGGTTCTAATTAAAATAAGCACATGCATTGCTTTGTCACCGTTGTACAGGTGGTCGTTATGTGGAGGTTTTAAAAATATGAAACTTTGTAGTATTTCAATTGTACATACCCCAACTCTCCCTCATTGATTTGATATTGGATCTTGGATAGATACATGATTAAGCATGAACATTTCCATGTTTATTGGCTGTGAGAAAAACATGGGAGAGGTTGAGAGAGAACATGAGAAATATGCTATTACATTTAAAACAAAAGTTCTGACTTACACACTTTTCGAATCTGATTTATTATAAAACCAAAGCTATACAAATCACTAGATGGTGATTTCTTGGCTTGCCCATAGATCAATTCTGGTGTAATGTGAGGGAATCGTTGAATATAGACATGCCTTTCTTAAGAAGATAAGGTTTTAAAAACACAATTTTTGATGTACCGAGCCCTATTAAAATCAACTATCTTGGGTATGTATACATCACTGGAGATGGTCAGAACTATATGTTATTAGTCTTCAAATCATTGTGAACTATGGAATGGTCAATATGCAAATGGTTGAGTGCATCAATCTGCACAGTTAACTAAAACTTCATACTATTGCTGAATTTGCAGACTTAAGTTAGATGTAGTGAAACAGAGTGAATTGTCAAAGGTAATTTAAATATATCTGCTTCTGAGCAAAGCTCAAATACCTCTTCTGGATTTTGGTTAGCACATGCACATACCAAAAACAAATGGAAAACAATTGTGCGCCAACTGTTGTACAATCTGCACTTCATATAGTATATCTTTCATAACGAACGTAACGAATCGATAGTCGAACTTGTCTGTACAGAATGAAGTCGAAACAAAAGTCGACAAGACAATTTTTAGAACGTTTTAGAACAAGGCTAACACGCAAAAACAAAGCCGGATGGCCGCCGCATGATCAACTGAAACAGAAAATACAAAATATTGATAGCAAAGCTTATTTTTGGGCAAAGCAAAGCTTATACAGAACAGATATCAACAATTTTTTTTTTGAATGAATTAAAATTTAAAAGATAAAAACAAAACTTAAATTATATACACAAAATGGCAAATTATTCTACGAAACTCCTAACGTTCTACCAATTAAAATGTTAAATGGATTACAATTATATAATTCTAATATGTAAAAATGTCAAGATATTCTACAATTATAATTACAGCTATTCTATCTCTTTAGATTTTTCTACAGATATTGATCACTTAACTGAATTGTTTTTTAACCTTCATGAAGGTTTTTTGAAGAACAACTTTAACGGAATATCGGTACTTAGTCATAGTAGCATGTCATATAGTAGCCCTTCATACAGTCGTACTAATATAGTTATTAGTTATTAATATCAGTACGACTATATGGCATGCTACTATGAAGTACATACCAAAAATACCAAACAAACCATTTGATTAATACTAATGAAACAGTAATATAAAACAAGGAGAATGACTATCCCTGACTGTTTTCTATGTTTTTAACAAATCGCCTTTCCTAAACGAGTGGAACATTGGATTTGAATCGCGACCGCAAAGCATGTTTGTCTAGACAGGTCCGCCATTTTACAATTTCTAAGATGCCCGAACACTCAAACTGGTGTGTTTCTGGTTGAACAAACAGCTTCAGAAATGTATACAAATAAATAAAATATTATTTTTAGTAGGGCCAATCTTTTTTTTTGTTGGATCTATCGCCGAGTCTTCATGTAACAAGGACGATATTTTGTATTTTGTGTCCAGCCAAACAACCAAATAATGTTTTACGGTCGCGATTCGAACACAATGCCTACTCGTTTAGGAAATGGCGAATTGTTTTACTCAATTACAAAAATTACTACTGAAAATATTATATACACTTCATCGTGGTCTTTGTTCATATAGATCTATGCATTCTGTAGTGAAGTACTAGTCTATATGCAGTCCTACCATTTAGTACATACGCGTGCTAGAGACTGATATGATGCAATTTGTGAATAAATTGCACCATTTTTAACAAATAACATTCAGAGTAATTTTTAAAAGAATATAATTAATAGCAAAACAGCAATTTTGTACGTTCATTGTTTCAAAGCTTTGGTAATCTCTCCTCTGCTCTTGTCCCATCCATGTGTAGTGACAGCCTTAAAGACTTCCATGACAAGATTGGGAAAACATTCAAAGAAAACACAGTCTTCGAGTACCGCTTTTCTGATTGGTGGAGGTAATTCTGTGACATGAGCATTAACATTTCGTATAAAGCGTACCAACTCAACCAGAGAGTGAGTGTCGTACTTTCTCCTTCTGGTCATTTCGGTGTAGATGGCAGGCATATGCAACAATCCTGGATCGTGCCACGTTCCATGTTGGACTATGGTACTAAAATGTGCCTGTAGGTCTGTCTCGACAGCTGTCAGAGGAGATGTCCTCTTTGTACGCGGACAAGTGAATTCTGGGTCTTGGTTACCAACAGCAATAAGAAGGTCTGTTTTCTTCTTATCGGTCCAAAAGAGTGGATGAGTTAAAGCATCTGATGCGGCTGGTCGTCTGCTTGCATCGCTTTCGATCAGCATAACTCCAAGATGAGCAGCTTCAGGGCAAAGAGATCCATCCCACCCTTCTCTTTTGTCGTGTATGATATTGTTCTCAGTTTCATTACTAATCACCATTGCACCTTTGTTGCTACAGCTAGCTGGAGAAAATGGATGTTTTTTCTTGGAAAAAATGTAATGAAAAACAAGTCCACACGAGAAGACATCTGAAGCCATCGAATGGGCGTTTGCAGACTTTAACACTTCTGGTGCAATCCAGCATCGAGTACCGACAATTGAGCCATGCACTGAAGAATATATAACGTCTGTACACCGACTCAGGCCAAAGTCAGCAATTTTCAAGCACAATTTAGGAACGTCTTTGTAAAGAATATTACTTGGCTTGAGGTCCCGGTGAAGAATATTATGTCCATGCAGATATTTCAGCCCCATCAGAACATCTGCACAAAGACATATCTTACTGTCATTGATGTCTGACGGACCTGACAAAAGCCCATCAAGGTTTCCTTCCATAAGTTCTAAAACCACATAGGAAAAATAGTTTTGATCGTCCTCAAAGAACCACAAATAACGAACCACTTGTTCGCAGTCAGAAAGACGTGTGAGGTTTTTGATTTCTCGCTGATCTTCGTTTCTGTGCATGCGCAATTTTTCAATACGCTTAATGGCCACCTCTCGGCCATCATTCTTGTTAATGCCGGCAAAAACTACACCAAAAGTGCCTTTGGCTATAGGATCTTGGTGGAACCAAAAAGAGTTAAGAATGTGACACTCTTGCTGTCTGGCAACTTTTTGCAGTATTGGTTTGTAACTTTCCGAAACATAATTGCAATGAATATGGAAAGGAACTATATCCATGTCGACTGGCTCGACTAGAAGATTTACAAGCGCAGGGCATTTCTCTGCTTCTTCCAGGCAAGAACGTCCTGATGCACCAGGAATATTACAATCAAATCCATAGGCACGAAGCTGTCCAAGAATTTTCCAATGAACAGATGTTATGACGTTAACAACATCTGAGCGTTGGAACATTGTTAAGATATTCCTGCAGCAAAAGTGAAGTGGCGTATCTTTGTTGCTTTTCCATGTACAGTGAACCTTTCTGGTCGTTAATATAATACCAGCTAGGATGCTTTTCCAGTTTTCATGTGTGGCTGTGTCTTTGCAAACAGCATTCAAAAAGGAAAGAGTGGTTGCATTTGAATAACATTCTTTTTCAAACAAAACTCTTAACAAAGCCTCAGCAAGTACAAATGCACGTGATGCAATTAAAACACTTAAAAGAGATTCACCATTGTTGTCAACAGCCCATGGATCAAGTCCGTATGTAATGGCGGTTCGCCAAAATTCTTTTGGGTCTCCTGAAAAGTCTCGGTAGAAACGCAGTCGACTCGGAAGAAATACGTTGTTCTTTGCAGCAACAAGAAGAGGTGGCCGTCCTGATGAATCCAGAATGTTCGTGCTTGCACCAGCATCTATCAAAAGCTTGACAGCTGTCCATGTTCTACAGCGATGGAGAGGTGTTTCTTTGTGCTTATTCTCATCATTTAGCTTTGCCCCACAATCCAACAGTGGAATTAAGCTTGCTCGCAAAAGGCCATCGAAATCATCAAGGCAGCTTAAACTGATGTATTTCAAAGATTTCAATTCAAGTGATGCCCATATATGGAGTGGTGTGTTAAGATCAACATTGCTGACGTTTACATCAACCCTCGACCCTCCTGCATATACAATCAACTTCAACAGCTGTATCATCCCTTTCATGATATTTCCATCGTTTCCATGAATGTCTAAAGCTTGTTGAAACCGTTTTAAAACTAAGTGCACAGTACACTCTCCATCTTTGGTTCTCTCTTCTCTACTTGACCCACACTCGAGCAAAAATCTACAGACCTCTTCCAACGTTTCGACCCCATAGAAAGAGCCTCTTTGGCCAGTCTTTACCCAAGCACTTGACAAACAAAACGTAAGGGGCGTTTCTTGGTTGTGGTTTTTTAGGCTGAATGATACTCCAAAGCCTTTTAATTGGTTCAATATGGCAAGGATTGTTCCTTGAGTAATCTCTGCAAAATCATAATATGGCAGTAACGTTGCATAGTGAAGAGCAGTATTGCCATCTGAATCTACACTATTTGGATCAGCACCAAGTTCAATCAAGGTAACTAAAACCTCTGGCACCATCTTTGTGTATTTATGGTAAATCTCTCCACTAATCATCTTCAAAGTTTTGCTAATTGCAAAATTCTTGAAGTTGATCTTTGAAATGTTTTGCTTGGCTAAATGCATGACTTCTTTAAAGCAGTCTAAAGCTCGTAGAGATGTGTGATAAAGGCATTTACAAAACGCTAAATTGATTACTGTCAGGGAAACTGTTTTTCTTTTCAATCCTTTTCTTGCAAGAAGGTCAAGCCCTTGAAGAATTGAAGACGAGTCGTGCAACTCTCGTTTTGTGTACAAACAGCGTTCAATGAAAAATGTCAAGATGCCAACACTGCAATTGTCTTTGACGTCAATATTTCCTTTGTTAAGAAGATAAGGAACACATGAGATAGATTGTGTGATAGCATAGAAAAGTGGAGTTCTTCCATAGGTGTCTCTTGCATTTATATCAGCATCTTCAACCAATAAACGAACAAAGTCACTGTTGTGTACAGCATAAAATAAAGAAGATTTGCCTTCGTTGTCCGTGATGTTCACATCGGCACCAGCATTAAGCAATGCTGTTATTAATTCTTCGTGGGCATCTTTATTCACAAGGCAGAGGTGCAAAGCAGTTTTGCCTTCATTATCAGGAAAATTTACAGAACTATTGCCAATAGTTGCCAATAATGTAAGAAACAATTCTTTATCGACAGAGTCGTTACAAGCGCAGTAATGCAGAGCCGTTCGTCCTTTGTGGTCAGCGAAGTTGACATCAGCACCAGCATCAATCAGTGTCCAGGCAGCCGTGTCGAAGTCCACATGAAAGTCGCGGGCACAATAATGTAGGGCACGTCTCCCATCATTGTCAATAATGTCAACATCAGCACCAGCACTAAGCAGTGCATTAATCAATTCCTCGTCAGAGTGTTTATTTACAATGCAATTATGTAAAGCAGTTTTACCATCTTCATTAGTGACGTTCACATCAGCACCAGCAGCAAGCAGTTCGTAAACCAATCTATCGTCAAAATGTTCATTTGCGATGCAAAGTTGCAAAGCTGTTTTCCCTTCACTATCAGTAGTATTGACATTGGCACCGTTTCTAAGCAATATATCAAACAATTCTTTGTTGAAAGTTTCGTTCGATACACAGTAGTGCAGGGCAGTTCTTCCTCTATTATCAATGGCATGGATATTTGCACCAGAATTTATGTAATGAAAAGCGGTAATGTTGACATCAGCACTAGCATCAGATAATCTACGTGGACATATATCGAAATCAATATCCATAGCACAATAATGTAAGGCTGTTTTGCCTTCATTACCCGTGGTATTTACGTCAGCACCAGCATTAAGAAGTGTAGTAATTAATCCTTTATCAGAAAAGTTATTTACAAGGCAAAAATGTAGCGCAGTTTTCCCTTCATTGTCGGTAATATTGACATTGGCACCATTACCAAGCAATATATCCAACAATTCTTTGTCGACAGTCTCATTCGCTACACAACAAAATAGAGCAGTTCTTCCTTTAGTACCAGTGGTATTTACATCAGCACCAGCATTAAGAAGTGTAGTAATGAATCCTTTATCAGAGAGTTTGTTTACAATGCAAAAGTGTAACGCAGTTTTCCCTTCATTATCGGTTATATTGACGTCTGCACCAGCATCGATTAAAATACCGACCAAGTATTTATCCACATACATGTTAGCAGCACAGTAATGTAGGGCAGTTTTCCCTTCGTTATCAGCGATGTTAACATCAGCACCAGCGTTAATCAGCGTAATGGCTGAACTTTCGTCGATGTACTTGTTTGCAACAAAATGATGCAGAACCGTTTTGCCCTCGTGATCCGTACCGTTAACATCGCTACCAGCATTAAGTAATGCACAGATAACCATATCGGAATTGATATGCATATCCATAGCACAACAATGCAAGGCCGTTTTACCTTCATTGTCAGTGATGTGCACGTCAGCACTAGCATGAAGTAGGCTTCCAACCAATCCTTGGTCAATATACTTGTTAGCAACGAAGTAATGCAAAGGAGTTTTGCCTTCATTATCTGCGAAGTTTATATCAGCACCAGCATTAACCAGTGTGTTGGCCAATTCTTCATTGAAGTACTTGTTCGCAACAAAGTAATGCAAAGGCGTTTTGCCATGATGGTCAGTGATGTTGACCTCGGCGTCATATTCTATCAACGAAGTACATATAGCTTTACAGTTGTTGATATCTCGGCTTCCAATACCGCAGTAATGGAGTTCGGTCCGGCCATGATTATCAACGTTCGATACAAAATTCCAAGGTAGCATGGAAGTAAAACTATCTAGTTGAGTTTTGTCAATGAGATACCAGTGACGAAGCATGTTTGATCGAGAAGCAGTTTTCCATTTTCCCTCTACAGACCATCACGGTAGGCAATCTCGTCGGGATCCTATTGCCATCATTACAAAGGGTGTTTAGTTATTACATCGTGACACGTTGTGACTTTAGAAGAGACCTCTTGAAAGTTTTCGCATTCTCTCTCATGAACAGCATGTAATATTTGACATAGATTATTCTTAAGTCTTGGTTTAGACAGATATGCATTCCTGAGTTATGAGCTCATTTTCATTTTCAATGAAAAATTGGAAAGAGATATTGCGTGACTGAGCGCGCGCCAGCGTCACGAAACGTAATCTCGCAGCTTTTTCCTCGGACTCTTTTAGTTTTTCCTCAACTATTTCTGTCTATTCTCAACTATTTTTTCATCTGAGTCTTTTCCCCAATCTGAAATGTAAGTCTTAGTATCGAAAATATTCAATTCAAAATTCGTAAAGTTTTTCGAAAATGACAATTTTAACACGAGAAAAATTGAAAATTCTCGCGTCAGCATCATTGTGTGGACTCTTATTTCCCATGGTAAATCAACCAATCAGATTGCGAGATTACACATTACAAATCTTGGTTTTACATGAACAAATTTGATAGACAGATATGCATTGCTGAGTTATGAGTGTTGTATGCCTTATCAGTTACGCGATACCTCAGATTTGGTTGCAAACTGTGGTTTGACCCTCTGTTTGTTCGACTGTTAAACATTCCTTAAGAGCGGTAGTCTGTAAACTTCGACTGGGGGTGTGAAAAATAAAAAAATCGAAAATTCTCTAACTGTGTCAGAAGATAGGTTTAGATGAACTATTGATAGAAAAAATAGCCAAAGTTCCGTCAGATTTTTATTTTAGGAGAACGGCGACGTTTTCTATTTTGAGACTCAAAAGGCTGTCAGTGAGGGTCTCCTAGACATGTCAACAAAATATGTTCTCAAAAATTCAAATGAAGCGATACTGAATAACTAAGTAGCCCACTGCAAAGAAGGCAGATACTTCTATGTTTTTGTGGCATTTGTAAACATTTAACTTAAAATCTTAATATTTTACTGATATTTCATTTTTTGACTTATTTGCCCAGTTTTGAAAACCTTAAAAAATAATAAAGTTAAGAGGTCAAAATCGTCCCCTGTTACATGAGCTGTGACAATGTGAATATAACCCACTTAAAGATCAGTCTTTCCACTTTCTAAAAATGAAATAATATTTTTGTGCTACTAAAATGACGGATTTTTAGAGCTCCAAACGTGACCGTGACCGGGGACAAAAATAGCCATTTCGTGACGGTGCCGAAATATGCTAACGTGGTCATGGTTACACGAGAAACAAATTATTTCGGCTTAATTATCGCGAATAGTTTTGAACCACCAATTGCCTGGATACATCAACAGTGTAAAGTATCAACCCAATGGATCTAATAGTCGTTTTAGGCTTTCAGATGAACATCCACGGCCATAAGGTCACATTTTTATGCAGCCGCTTGACTTCTGCTACCCGACTAAATGTTAATTATAATACAACAACAGCATTAGTTGTACCGTTGAAGAGATTCGTACAATATATCTTTGCCGGGACTGGTTGAAACCCCTTGAAACGGAGCCTAGCGCCTGCCAAACATTACATGTAGTTATAATTATAGTTATAAGCGCCTATGTGCTATATGGAATAGGCGCTATAGAAATATTTATTATTATTATTATTATTGTTATACGTCATATACGCATACATGGTCAGTTCGACAGTTTGAAAAATGATTCGAGTGAGGAATCCTCAAATAAATCGCCTGAGATAGAACAGGAATCTCAGACAACAAGCTCCCGGGTGGGGATGCTCGTCGTACCTTTTAGGGGTCCAAATCCGCGATTTGGTACCTTAAAGGTTTAGAAATATGAAACTTTGTAGTTGTATGATTTGTACACATACCCCAGCCCTCCCCATTGATTTGATATTGGATCTGTCTCTACTAAAAATATGTAACTTTGTAGTTGTTTGAATTGTACACATACCCCAGCCCTCCCCATTGATTTGATATTGGATCT
>JAUPMF010073560.1:3435-13467 GCA_031471435.1 Stomphia didemon | reverse complement strand
GGGACAAATGGTCTACTCCGTTTTAAAGCACCTATACCAGAAGCAATTTTCTTTGACAACTTATCGGACAACTTCTCGAAGGACGAGAACTAGCCCCATTCCTCACACGAGTACTTCTGAACTGTACCTTATCTCTTCGTCCATTTTCTTTTTCTCGTCCTCGCTCTGCAGCCGGCGCTTTTCCTTGATCTCGTTGATTTTGCTGGCCATGGTGAACATTTCTCGTTCACGGTATTCTTGCGCAGACTCAGCAGCCCGTTGAGCTTCTTCATTGAAGGATTGAATAAGCTCCTTGTAGTACAATAATACAATCGTTATCAATTATAATAATATCAATGCAAATACATGCACAATAAATACTACACTGTTAAAGTATTTGAGATATAACGCGCGCGCTGATTGGTTGTATAGGCGTTTTAAATTATCATGTAAACATGGTTATGCATCAGGCTATGGAAACATTGGTACAGTGATATTTCTAAGCTTGAATCACGATTTACTGAATTTGACTGGATTTTTCTGTTCACGGATTGTCACAGCACAAAGATCGTCACCTCTTCTGTTGTGAGATCGTCCATCGTACCAGACAGTTCATCCAGCTGTCTTTGCCTGAGTTCCAGACGAGCATAAGCATGTTTGACCTCCAGGGAAGGCAGAGAGTCGAGCTCGGCCTTTGATAACATGTCATTCGTCTCAGCGTCCAACCCAACGAGTTGTTTCTGTCGTTGAATTAATATATAGTAATCAATCATTTATAACTTTTACCGCAATAAAAATCAGAAAAAAGTGCCTCTAACCCCTAAATCTATATTTTTAGAGCCAACTCTACGAACACTGAATAGTTGAATAGTGCAACATTTCTTGTTTTGAACGTCGCGTTAGTGAGTTACATAGGTTTGAATTCACAAAATACTAATTTACAACTCTATTTACCTTGTGTTTGAGCTTTAATTCTGCCTTCTGTTCGGCAAATTCGCCACTGCTCAGAGAACTTGACTTCGCAATGAGCTCCATAAATTCCTGAAAATAATGTTATACATGTTTTATCAGTATTTACTCAATCAAATAAAATACTTAAGCATTGTGTTACCTTTTCCTGCTCCTCGATCAGTTCATCCCTCGCTGTTTGCCGCAGCTCAGCAGCCTGGGCTCGTGCTTCAGCCTGTACTATAGACACTTCGCGGCAAAATCTCTCCTCGGCTTGCACTTTCTCTTGTGTGTGTCTTTGCTGCAATACTTGGAATATGGTGTTACCCGCGTGTTCGCTGTCCATGGACTGTACCTTATCCACGAGGGCGTCTTTCTGGGCTTGACGAGTCTGTATCAAGACCAAAGAAACACTTCAGGCATTGTACAATAATCCACAGTGCTTTGCGCGCGTTAATCGGTTTTCCGCCGTTTTGCTAGCCAGTAAAATAGATAAATGTCGTCAGAAGAACTGTGTGGTATTGAGTATGTTGTTTTCAATATAATCAACGGCATTGAATGCTGTTACATCAATCAAATTACAAATAAATGACCTAATTCTGTTCGTTTATTTGAACACTTAATTGTCATGATTTTCATTCAATTCGATTTTCATGAAGCAAAGAAAACCATGAACATAAATTGAGCAAACAAATGAAATGCAAACAATTTTATCGCCCAAGCTCTTTTCCGTGGCGCGGCCGGAATATCCGTATGTAACTTTGTACCTTCTCATTGGTGATTTCTTGCCTCTCTGTTTGCTGATCCAATAATTCCCTCTTCATCTGCACGGCATGCCTTGCTTCCATCGCGGCAGCTCGACGTCTTTTCTTCTCAACGATTTTCATATTCAGGGCCTCGACCTGGCGGCGTTTTTCTGCGTCCAGGTTTTGCTCCAACAGCTCGAGTTCTTGTTTGTGCCGCTTTATCAAGTTATCAGCTTCATCTTGAGAAAGTTTGCTGCCTTTTTGAGCCATCTCTTGCTCAAACTTCTCTTTCTTTGCTTGAATGATCTGGGTAAGAACAAAAATGAGTTCAAAAATCAATCGATATGTAGGCCATTAACAAACGTCTTGACCCAGTCAACCACAGTGCTTTGCGCGCGTTGATTGGATTAACCGCCATTTTGTCAGCCAGTAAAATAGAGAAATGTTGTCAGAATCCAATTCCATCGACCAAAATATCTACAAAAACACAACTTTGACCGACAATATCCGTTCTTTAAGGTATTGTTATTGTCCACATAGGATCATTTCGAAGCTACTGTGTGATTTTGGGTATACTGTTTAATGTAAACAACAGCATTGTATGAATTGTTTAGCTTCTAGTTCCTAGTACCTTCTGTTTTTGTCCCTCTATCTGAGTGCTAATGTTCGTTTGGTTAGCGTTGCGTTCCTCATCGAGCTCGCTCTCCATGGCCTGGACGTTGTCTCGGTTTTCTAGATCAATGGCTACTTGTCGTTCAATATGTTTGTCTGATAATTCTTCGATTGCATTGAATACGTTTTCTTCGATTGACGTTTCGGCGGCTTGGATGACTTGCAACGTACTCTCATCGTCAGTCAGATTAGCCTGAACAAATGTGAAATATGGTACGTCAAAATTTAAATCAATGGAAATTCAAACCAATCAGTAGAAATGCAACTGTAATCTGTTTCAGTCTTCCACATTATATTGTATTATATTATAGTAAAACTTCCAGTGTTATTTCCATACAACAGCTAAAATAGAGTTGGGTATATTTCTTTCTCACCTGTTTCATAGCCATGGATTTGAGTTGTTCTTTCATGGCGTTTTCCGAGCTGATGTCTTGTTTGAGTCTCTTACGCGCCGCTAGTTTAGCGAGCAGAACTGCTCGACTCTTCGCCTGCATATCACTGTACCGCTCGTTCATTTTCTCTGCTTCTGCCATGTAACGCTCAACAACCAGCTGCTGCTCTTCTTCAGAAAGATGAGACTTCTTGATCAACTTCGAGACAACTTTCCGATGGGCGTCTGACTCACCTTCTGCCTCTACCTCGTCAAGTACAGCCATAAGTAACTGCTCTTCTCGCAGCCTATCGGCGTTGTCCCGTTCTGCCAAAGCAGCTCTGATTTCTGCCTCTTCTATCGATCCTGGCTCTACATTCTGAAGTTCAGCTTCCAAATCTACAACAGATTTTCTTCCCCGTCTTCTCTCTTTCCTTTCTTTCATCTTTTCCTTCATGTTGGCTCGTCGGCCGATGCCTTTCATATGCACCTGAGAAAGTAAAAAAACCTCTGAATATGCTGTTTAAATACTTCAGTAGATGTGTAAAAGAATGGTCATTACCTCGTTGACTTCTTTCATTGCTTCGTCGATTTCGTCGGGTGAGAGAGACAGTTTCATGGCTTTGACCCTTTCTTCCATCTCCTTATCGTACGCCTCTCTGCGACCAGACTCCATCTCTTCTCTCTCTCGCTCACTTTCCTCAGCATAGGCCTTGGTGATCTCTGCCACTAGTTTTTCTTGCTGCTTTGCTAATAAGATCAAATCCCGCTCAAGCTCGTCGTCGTCCGGTAGGTCAAGGTCAACGACGTCACTGATGCCAGCAGCACGTGCTTCTGCCTTGTGGCGGCTGATAGATACAGAACATGGTCAAGATACAGTAACAATAATCCATCTGAAAAAGTTAACAAAACAAATCACTTACGAGTAGAGGTCTCTCTTTCTACGCAATCTCTCAGCTTTAAGCTGTTTTCTCACGTCTCTTAATTTCGTTTGCTTTTCGTTTTCGATCACGTCTTGAGCCTGTGTCATTTTTCTCGCGTATTCCATGAGAAGTTCTTGTTTTTCTTCCTCGCTGTTAACTCGTATTAGTTTTTCTCGGAGTTCTGCCTTCAAGTCAGTCAGCGCCTTGTCTTTCTTCTGCTCGTACTCATTGATGACGCTAGTGATGGTTTTGATTTCGTTGGTGCGTAAATCGTTCTCAAGCTGCGCACATTCTAATGTGTGTTTTTCGATCAGGGTTTTCTTGATTTCTTTTCTCTTCTCCTCAGTTAGCGCACCAGCTGACGTGATGTCAGATACAGTCACAGACTCGCTGCTGTATTTCTCGCCCATCTGCGTGACGTCAACACTGTTGATGATGTCAGCAACCGACAGCCCAGGCCCTTCTAGTGGCGCAGCCTGTTGTTGTGCACCGGGGACAACAGAAGCCGATTGGCTGTGTGCTTCGGTGATAGTCGCTTGTGTATGGTAGACTACTGGAGACTGGTGAGAGCCCATAACGGTACCTAAGACACAATACATCAATAGCGGTTATTCTCCAAGCACCAGAATATTAAAATATTTATATATAAGAATGTATTTTTCTAGTTCTTATAAATTATAATATAGTCTATTACCGTATTACCGACTGTATTACCATATTTAAGATTTAAATATTGCTGTTTAAAAAAAATGTCTATAGGAAAACAGAAAATGTTCCCTTGCTAATAACGAAACTTATACAAAGTTAGGCAAGACTTAATAAAAGCTAATATAATTGTAATGTCTTTTATTTTAACTCATTAACATTTAATGAGGCAAACACAATAGAAATCACGACAGCAACAGAAACAGCAACAACTAACACTGAACAGTAACATACTTATAACTACAACATACTTACAACAACGGCAAATTTACATCAACAAATTTACATCAACCATGCAACTGCAAGAGACGTCCAGCACCGAACGGAACGCTTCATCCGATTGGATTACAAATATAATAACAAACAATAGAACAATAGAATAAAGCAATCAAAGACACAATGACAACTATTGTTCAAGAAAGCGAATCAACTGGTGCCTTCCGATCTGGTGCTGGACTACTGAACTGCAACCATGCACCTGCAACCATGTTATTGTAACCATGCCACCTCGCCACCATGCCACCGCGCTACCACAACAACATTGAATACCTTGATATGTTTGTGCGTTAGACAAGGAAGGTTTTCCCGAGTCTTTGTACCCGGCATTTGCCACCCCCAGTGCCCCATATGGCACGGCATATCCTCTTTCTTGCAGCAGCTTGATGAGTTTCTGCATCAGAGGAATTAACTCCCGATTGGTTTCGGGTAGAGGCAGGTCATCACCATAGATACCAAGTAGCGAGACATCGTAGTCACCGGCCATGGCGGTCCCGCCGGTCAGAACAATCTGATACAAAAGTACAACGTTAATAATAGCAACAACAAATTTACATCAACAAATTTACATCAACTATGCAACTGCAACCATGCACCATGCAACCTGCACCACAACTGGTACATACGGCCAAAGGTTAAGTGCAAAATACCAAAAACATATATTTGATTTCGATTATTTAAACCTTAAAGTCAAATTTCAAAAAGCGGGTGCATTTCAGCACAAAGTTTCTATTAACTACATTTTCTAAGTTACGGATTCGTATAAGTTCTTATAAAAAGCCTATTATAATCACGATCAAAATAAAATACAAAATAACAGAAGAGCGTTACATAATGTGTCAAGAAACGAAACGAAACGACGAGCAATACCTTTGCTTCCAGTGCTGATATCTCTGCTTTATGTCTGATGTACTCAAGCAAAGAATGACTTTCGTCAATCTGTTCGGCCCTGCTCTGCAGTTGATCCTGAAGCTCACTTCTCAGTCGAGTTCTTGCCTGGCTAAAGCGTGTTGTCACTGCTGCTTCGGCATCAGGATTTAAGGCTCCCTGTCCAAACAGATAGGAAAAGTTATGAAAAAGACACAAAAATCATACCCTCACTCATTGGACTTCATTGGACTCCATAGCAATGACAACTATTTGTGTATCGTTTTACCAGATACAGTCTTGGCCGTTCTCTACGATCTGCATCGACGAATCTACGATTTAAGCCGGTTTAACTAAAAGACCTATGGTAGAAGATATTTTTCTGCTGTAGCACCATTACTTTGAATTGATCTACCAAATCACACAAAGGAATGCCAAGCAGTATCTTCATTTGTGAAATTCATGAATAATTTATGAGGCAAACACAATAGGAATCATAACCGTGACTCGAGTTTGTAAATGTTCATACAGATTTCGTCCTGATTTACATAAGCTTTAACTGCGATTTTCTCGCTCGAAATGTGTTTTATTGCCAAAGTAACTGAAAAATATGACTTTCTATATGTATAAGTTTCACAAGTAAGATACAATATTCGCGTCCGATCTGTATCGGAGATACAGATCGGCCGCTCATATTGTATATATTACATAAAAACATTCAAATATATTTACCTCGAGTTCCTCCATTCTTGTGTTGTACTTGTACTCTTCAGCCTGGATCTTTTCGAAGAACCTCGTGATTGCATCGCTGAATTTCTTGTGTGAATTGCTATGCTCGTCTTCATATTTGCGTTCGTCCTGATCGAAGAGAGTCAACACGGCCACTACATCTGCAGGTAGAGCAGCCGCGTGGTCCATGGAAGCATCGGCACGGCGCTGTGTCTCACGGTGAGCAGCGTCGCTCAAAGTGGATGTCTCTGTTAATATATAACCAACAATGACTGCAGGTTGCACTTTGTTAAATATAACTATATTGCCTCCCATACGCCGCCTCCCAGAGTCTTGCCCCCCGGAATCCTTTTTCCTGACTTACCCTCTCGAATAGACTCGAGCTTTTCCTTGACCTTAGCAGCGGTGAGATGTTCATCGTTCAATAAATCTTGATGCAGATTTGACTCAGTGACTATCTGCTCTTCTTCTCGGTGGCGCTGGCGACGCCAAAAGCTACGACGACCCGCCAACTCATCTTCTAACAGTGCGACCTGTAAACATTCGAGGTTCACACAAGCGACATTAGCACTGCTCGATTAGAAGTGCACTATAGAATCGGTTCAACAAAGCTGTACTCTACTTACCGCTCCAGGCGATGGTCTTCGCTTTGATTGTGACTTAGAAGACAAAGTAACAGGCTCTACAACAGAGAACTCTTTATTGAGTCTGACGCCACAAATAATGGACATTTCTTCGGTCAGCGGGTCGACAGCCCTCAGGCCGATCATGATCGGTACCAGGCCCTCCCCGGTAGGGTCCTCCATGGATCCACCAAGAGGAACAAGACTGTCTGTCTCTCGGTCTTTGTCGATCCCTAATATCGGGACATCGAGATCTGAACCTGAAGGATCCTTAAACGTTGTACCAACAAGTATCGGCAACAACTGCCCTGTTGCGGAGAACTCGTACATTCCTGGGCTGCCGCCGTTTTCTAGTAACAAAGTAGCTCTCTCCTCTCGGCGCATAGTATCGTGTAGTGTTCGTAACCTGTGTGTCAAGGCCTTACTGCGCAGCCGCGAGAGGTCTTTGGTTGCTGTCTCGAGGAGGCTGGTCTCGTGACGTCCACTGCTTGTCTGTGGTCCTGTTATCGCTTCTTTCAGGGAACGTAACGTATCGATCACACGGAACTCGTAGTGAAGCTCTGCTACGTCCAACACCAGATCGTATCCACCTCCAATAGGCTCAAGCTCGGTATCGTCTCCCTCACCTATCAGACGAGAGCTGGTGACTTTGAGAGGCCTTGAAGAGAGAGGTTCTGTGAAGCTATCACCGAGGAGAATGGGAATCTCGTCTCCACGCTCGTTGTCCCCGGATGTACCCCCGAGAGGTATGACGTCACCTGTTCGTGGATCGATTGTCGCGTTTGTGATTGGAACTGGGCGATCTGTGTTCGGGTCGAGCATCATGCCTCCTATTTCTATTGCTACGGGGAGGCCTGTCACTGGATCACGATGACAACCACCAACAGGGTAGGCATTGCCTGGACGCAAAGTCAATACATTTAAAATATTAAATAAATAAATAAATATTCTTATTTTATAAAATCAACTTTACGTACATTGAAAAGTTGAATAGTGAAATAGTCAGTTCTTGTTTCGAATGTCGCGTTAGTGAGTTACAGAGATTTGAACTAAAAATGCCAATCAAACTGCCACCCAGGATAATTCAATTTATATTTAATGCGCAGTTCACAGCTCAAGCCTCAAGGAAAAGTAAATGACAAATACTTCGTAATGTAAGTTATAGTTAGAGAATTGGTGTTTTTGAAATATTACTTGGTATTAAAAAGAAGTTGTATAATAAATAATGCCTTAAAAATGCTAATTATATGACGTCAAGTAAGGCATACTTTATTATACAACAACAAGTTTTTACCAAGTAATATTTTTAAATATTTTTGAACTTCGTGAAAACCCCAATCAACCAATCACATTTCTTTGTTATATTACCGTCACGAAACGACTATGCACTTTGAATCGATAATACGTTTACCTGTCTCTGGGTGGATAGTCATTCCAAGTATCGGTGCGTGAAGCCCAGTCTTGCTGCACACCATGCGTCCTTTCATTCTCATGTCTCCTCTCTTATCCACGGGGACCAGCGCCGTCTTGACTGGGATCCCTGTGTCGGGGTTGGTGGGGTAAGGGATGTATGGGATGGGCACCTCTGATGCGTTCCCTGTATCGGCATTCATGGAGTCACTTGTGATTACCAGCCTCGATGAGAGCGGGTCGTACGAAACATTTCCTTCAAAGTGAATATGATAAAAACAATTACGTCATTGTTACGTCATGGTTATTTTAAGATGGCCGCCGCATGAAAAGAGGCTCAAACACTTCAGTCCCTGAAAATGGGGACATTGGTTGATACGGAAGATCGACTAATTTATATTATGATCTCTTGGTCCTACCTTCAATCGGCATAACGTGCGCAGAGTTTGGATGTAAAAAGAAGTATGGAGGTACTGGAACATTCGTCACATTGTCTGACAGTAACATGTTAGCTGTCTCGGGATTGAGCATAAGTAGCCCTGTCAGCTGATCCATTGCGATGATATCGGTAGCAGAAACACTGCCGTCACTGCTGAACAACTTATCTCGACCCAGTACTTCTCCATCGATTGTACATAATCTGGCGCCGGTAACCTCGCCAAGTAGAGCCCAGGCCCCTCGTCTTTGGCACTCACTGGTAACTTCGACCTCTAGTCGCTGTAGTAAGCTATCGACTCTACTCTCAATCCTACAAACCAACAGTCACGCATTATATTATAAAAGCAATAACATTAAATTCAAACACAATTGGGTTTTACCCAGGGAAAGGAACATGCGAGGTAATTTAGAGAAAAACACACGTTAAGAATCAGCAATTCGCGCAAACTCTTCTTAAAAAAAAAAACGAAAGTAGAAAAATATATTCTATAATTTAAACCAAAAAAGCACTTTTAAAAACAGGAATTTGAGGTTCAGACAAATTGATTGCCCAAAAAATATATAAATTTCTAGTCTTTGAAATTATTCGACACAAACAAAATGGCGGCCAAGTTAAAAAAAAGATTTGATTACTTCAAAAGATAAAATTGTGAGAATATCGCTTGACATGTCCCATTTGACTTTCCAAGTTCCATAACGAATTATTTTCAGCATATTCAATGTTGTTGTTCACATCATACATATAAAATATACTGAAAATCAGTAGATTCGAAATGTGTCGATCAAAGTTGTGTTTTTATATATATTTCGGCCGATGCCGGAATTGGTTTCTGACAACATTTCTCTATTTTACTGTCTGGCAAAATAGCGATTAACGCGCGCAAAGCACTGTGGGTGACTATAATTAATATCTCATAATAATTTGAACTGTAAATAGTTGTTAGAATCGTACTTGTGTTCGAGCTGATCGTTGAACTCGTTCATCATATTTTCAGGAGTTCTGGTTGAGTTTTCTGCGT
This sequence comes from Stomphia didemon, assembly GCA_031471435.1. Lineage (NCBI taxonomy): Eukaryota > Metazoa > Cnidaria > Anthozoa > Actiniaria > Actinostolidae > Stomphia > Stomphia didemon. The sequence goes on along the minus strand of JAUPMF010073560.1, from coordinate 3,762 downwards.
ACGCTTTCAGAACCCTCTTTGATTCTCTGGACGTCGCCTGGAACACAACTCGATGAGCTTCCCTGGCCGTTTCGTCGTCGTGCCAGATGGATTTCTGCTGTCGAAGTATCTGTTGGAACTTAAAGCCAAGGTCTGTACGTCGCTCAAGTTCATCTTGAAGCTAGAAAACCAAGAGGTCATTGATCAGATCGTCACTTAGTCATTAGGGACGTTTTCGTATGAGTGAGAATTCGTTAAGGTAAAGTGACACTCTCAATCAACCAATCATATTGCTTTGTTACGGTACGGCGACCCAACCAACCAATACGGTACCGTCACGGTACAGCG